>JAUJPP010000007.1:31057205-31077469 GCA_030562195.1 Nipponacmea schrenckii
TTCTCAGGCTTATCTCCGGATGACGGGTTTTTAAAAACCTGACCACCAATCTTTCCCTGGAATGCCGTTGCGAAAGGGCGTTTTAAGCTTAAGGTTTTGCACAATCCTTCCCGTTTTTTCCATCAACTGAACCCTTGATACCCCAAAGCCTTGAGATGCTGCTGTTGTTAATTTATTAGCGATGGCGTTCTAAATGTTAGGGTTCAAGACTGGTGGCCTACCAATCTTTGACCCGGCATCCACTCTCCCCTTAACATGATCCCTTAAAGTGGATTTTGCAATTGCAAATTTTGATTTAGCCTGCGAGTATGACATTCCGCTCTTGATTGCATCGACGGCTTTCTGCATGATTTCAGAATCATGCGCTTTATAGGCACCCTTTTTAATGTAGTTTCTAGGCATACTGATAGTAAATAAAAAAAGGGGTTGGTAAATTTATTGATTATTTGCGCATGTAGCCGGGCGTTTAGTTAAAATCATGACGTCATAATTCAGTATACGAGTTTTTGACACTAGGATGTTAGTCTAACCTGTTCTGTAACTCTATATACGAGTTTATGACAGAGGTTTGTTTGAATTAATATCACACATTATATCAATAATTTTTAAAAATTTTTTTATTTCAAATTGGACGAAAGTCAACTATTTCATTGAAAAAATTTCGAACTGATAAACAACCAACACTTGCAACAAAAAGAAATAACAACAGCATCTATTAATACAGATGTATGGACTCTTGAAATGGAATAGCTCTGGTGTTCCAGAATGGATAATTCAAAGCTTTCCTATTTCATCTACCTTAGCAAAATGTTATGAATAATAATGTACTTCATGAATATCAATGAGTTACAGTGCACATGTGGTTGCACATGTTACGTATGGGAGCGTGATCTGCCAAGGGGGCAGTCGATGATATGTAACCGTGTTGTAAACATCAATGAAATAAGTCTACATAATGTCTGGTCTATACTTTAACACAAAATACTTGATTAAATCATGTTCTAAATTGTCGTAAAATGGGTGATAGTCAGACAGAATCACCTTCTTAAGTTCTTGAAGGTGATTAAACTTTGTCAGTTTGATCTTGAGGGCTGCATCATAAATATTGTAAACATTTGAGGGTTCTTCAACTGATGAGGAACACTTCTTATTTCGTCGAGGCAGATCTTCAAAATCATCTGAAAATTGGTCGAATGAATGTATAATATCCAAGCAAACTATATTTTTTGAAAAAATCCCTGGTCAGATACTTTACTTTGTAAGGAGGGTTGACTCTTGCTGTTCTGATTCAATCCACATAATTTTGTGGAATATAAATTGGTTTACCACGAATTCTCCTCTCAATAGTCACACTCCATTTGTGTGTGGCCTTTTTCAAAATACTTTTGAGTGATAATTATTTGTTTTTCCGTGGCAAATTTTAGCAACATATTTGATAGAATAGTATTCCTATTTTGATAGGTGCAACCATCGCTAAAAATAATCAGTTCTTTTACAATTGGATCCAATTCATCTATGAAATCAGCTAAGCATGAAGCAAATGTGTTGCCATTTAGTTCCCCTACACCTTCATGCCAAAAGTAATTAACTGATTCTTTAAATCGAAAAAGTGTAGTTGTGACAACCTAACTTGGTTTTATAGTACATGGAACTGGCAGTAAGAAGTGGGCATAGCAGTAAAGATTGCAGGTCCAGCGTGATAACCTTTAATGATTCATCAGTTTCTGCTCTGAGTTTGTCAAGCGTCTTCTCATTTCTGGCATCAGCTTTTCGGGAGATATGGAGATTGTATTCTGCTTCGTTAATATTGCCCGAGTCAAATCCATAACAAATGTCACATTTGTCTTTCTTTGGGCGATGTATTGCGAGGTTCAAATCATCGAATATCGATCGGAATGCCTTCCTATGCAGGGATGGCTGGTCAACCTGTTTGCAGTCATCGACGTAAACCTTAAATAACTCAGCAAAGGTTGAAAACACTGGTTTGAGGTAATTTTTCTTGGAGGTAGATCGACAGTAGTGCGATGGTAATTTTGGTAATTCTTTCAAGAAGTCTTTGGCCTTCTGTACCTTTGTTGCTTGAGCAGATGACACTTTGCTTTTTTGGAACTGTTTCTTTTGGAATCCCATCACTGACATTCCTAATCCAATCATAAACAGTTTTGTCCCGAAGATCTAGGGTAGACAAAAACATGTTCCTACAAACTTGCAGCTGTTCATCTTTCTTCTTCAGAAAATACAAGCAAGAGACTTTCTTCCTACTCTCTTCTGCCTTCTTTTTTCTTTCTCTTATCTGTACTTGATCCACCATATTAACTACAAAAAATTTTATCTGCTGGTTGAGGTCATTAGCATTATGACGTCATATTTTTTGTACTAACTGTCCATTTCTCTTCACTTCGTATTTAGCCCCCCTGAGGAAGCTCTATTGTATTAAAGGGAAACTTTGGGAAAAAAAATGTTTTTTTATATGACAGTGTTTTTATACGCCCACATCATAATGTGGTTGTATATTGTCGTCACCCCTGTCCGTCCGTCCACAATTTCTTGTGAATGCAATAGAGGCTACAGTTTTTGTCGGATTTGAATGAAACTTGCTGTGATCATTTATGTTGATGTGATCTCAGACAATTTTCAAAATTGGCAATTTTTCGATGAAGGGTTTTTTTGAGTTATTACACTTGACTTAGTAAAAAAAGCCTCAAAATTGGCTCGTGAACGTGATAGAGACTACAGTTTTAAAATATATTTGAATGAAACTTGCTGAGATCTTTAAATATTGTTGAGATCTCTGATGAGTTTAAAATTGGCGATTTATTGAGATCTTGAACAAGTTTGATAGTGACAATTTTTCGATGAACTATATTTGAGTTATTGCCCTTGACTTAGTCCAAATGAAAAATTAGCTAGTAAATGCAATAAAGACTAGGTTTCATCTGATTTGAATGAAATTTGGTGTGAACATTTATATTGATGAGAACATTGAATTAGACCTAAATAATGTTAGAGTTTCTGCCTGTGTTAAAACAAAAAAATATATTTTAAAGTGGGTGTATCTTGCTAGGCAACCACTTGTTGATGGATGCAAGAAGCCAACATTGTAACCAAATTATTGTCAAAGAACCCTATAATGACCCTATTTATATCAGCCTCCACCATATTGGTGGTAGGGTAAAAATGTTTTGTTGTATACAATTGATCTATGTTTGTTGCAGGCTTCAGAAAATTTGTAAAGAATGGAAGTCTCTGAATTGAATGATGCTCTAACCCAATCAGCTAGTCCCATGTATCATATAGAAATATGTCAAACTCCCTGCAGGTAGGACATATGTATTGGATTAATTATGATAATCTTTCAGCAAATGCTTCTAATGATAAATTGTTTAAACATCAATTACATCCAGCTTTGAGGGCATGCAAATGTTTCCACAAACAATGTGAATAATAATATAAATATAGTCCAATCAGATACATAAAAACTGGTCTTTTCAATAGGTAAAGTCCTGATAATTTCTATTATCCCTTTACAATAAGGAATAACTCGATATTTTACATTTCCAGTATCATGATAATACAATTTAATGCAATATTTCCATAAGTCATGATATGATAGTCATAGTACCATCTTCATTTTATCCCATAAGGTGCAGAAGAGAAGGACAACTCGATTTATTTCATTTTCTTAGTAGTCATTGAAGAGTGTGAATATGCTAGGGGTAAGAGTTCTACTCTTAAAAACCACTTGTGCAGGCTTTTTTTATACACTTACATTATAATGTGGTTATTAAGAAACTTATAAAAAAATGGTCTATACTTGTATTTTATCTCCCATGTTTAGTGTAAAAACACACTTCAGAAAGTCCAAAACCAAGAAGAAGGGTGTTTTTACACATGAAACGTTGGAGGAATATTTTGACAGAAGTTTTATTTTTGAAAGCCTTCTGTCTTTGTCCTGTCAATGCATTATATTTTTTTATACACCAATATTATAACATGTGGTCTTATATTGTCGTCACCCCTGCCCGCCCCATCCACAATTGGCTTGTGAACGGGATAGATACTACAATTTTCATTTTCATTTTCATTTTCAATTGGCTGTGATCATTTATATTGATGAGATCTCAGACAAGTTCGAAATTGGCAATTTTTCTATGAAGGGTTTTTTTGAGTTTTGTTGACTCAGTAAAAACGCGTAAAAATTTGGCTTGTGAACGCGATAGAGCCTACAGTTGAGGATTTTCCAGTGAACGGTTCAGAGTTATTTGCGACCAATCCGCGATCGCATTAATTTTTATCCGCTTTTTTAAAATACATATTTCCAAGTGAATTAAAGGAAAATAAAATAATATGATGGACAAAAGGTAGAATCAGTTAAGTATTTAAATTGAGACCAGGCGGGATTAAGTAATTAGGTAATTATCTCTAAATTTGAAGCTGATTAGTAATCAATGGCATCAAAAACAAAAGATTTTCACACTTGACTATTTGAAGATAAAATCTTGATCACTGTTCATGTATTCATTCATTAAACACTTGTAGAATTCCGGCTAACCCTTTTCTTTTTTATAATATTAAAAAATGCGACACCTATCGCGGATCGCATTAATTTGTACTCGCATTTTAGTCCCAATACCCCGTATCGCATTAATTTGTTGACGCATTAATTTCTAGCCTTACACTAGTGCTCACTCTTAGTGATTTTTACCATTCGACTATTCGGGGCATAATTCGATTTATGATTCGATTAATCGATGCTATTTTCAATGAGAAAATTGCATTGAAAAATCAGCTTTTAACCGGTGAAATTTGCTGATTTTCTCTTAAAATACAGATTTACAACAGTACTGTTAATAACTCGCTATGAAAGCATATTCTATGATATACAATTATTTTATATTACATTTTGCTTGGGCCTTGAGGAACAAAAAAAACCGGCAAACAATAGAATAAAAGATATTCAGTTCTAATGGATGAAAAAATCGAAATACCAAAATAAAAAGAAAGCCATCGGAGGGGAAATTTCTTTATTCTGATTGGACAATAACATGTTTCTATTTATACCAAACTAATCAAAACTTAAATGCTTTGATTATCCAGCACTAGTTATATTACAAACGAGATGCGACACTGAGAGACTTGACAACACAATCTATATATAACTTGGTTCAGGGTTTATCGAAAATTAAATTGCATAAAAATCAGTTTAACAAAATTATTCTTCATAATCTTGTGCTAATCCAAGTATCAAGTGAAGTTAAAATAGATCCATGGAAATTTGGTTGACTATGTTTGGGTAGAAAATTGATCGTTTTAATTCTTACTACAACACTTGTGTGTACGATATGACAAGATTGATTTCATTTGATTTGTCCTATATCTGGGTCGGTTCGTCTAAATAGATGCTTTCAACACACAACAATTAATTTGTAATATTAGAACTAGGATGACCACTATCGTCAGTAGCTGTTTTGGGAGATCAAAAAATTTCCATGGACATTTGGGCTATTAATTTGACAATGTATTCAAAGAGTACATGTATTTTTCAAAATGTCGGAATGTATTACAATTTAAACTTGTTTTTTGAGCGAATAATCGAATAATAAAATCCCATTCGAATATTCGCAAAAATGGCTTCGAATACTACTAATCGATTATTCGTGTGAGCACTAACTATAGCAACTACAGTTTTCATCTGATTTGAATGAAATTTGCTGTGATCATTTATTTGGACGAATTCTTGGAAAATCTTGTCAAAATTGACTTGTGGAGGCTATAGAGACTACAGTTTTCATCTGATTTGAATAATTTTTATTGTTGAAATCTTGAACAAGTTAACAAATTATGGTTACGATTTTTCAGTAAATTTTTATTTGAGTTTTTGCCCTCGACTGGGTCAAAACATATCAAAATTAGCTTGTGAACGTGATAGAGAATACAGTTTTCGTTTAATTTTAATGAAATTTGGTGTAATTATGTATATTAATGGATCTTGAACAAGGCCCAAATATTGTTGGAGTTTCAACCGGTGTTTAAACAGACATAAACTTTAAAGTGGGCGTATCTCGCAAGCAACCGCTTGTTTTTCATCTGAAATCACCAGTGGGTTCTTATAGAGCTTTGGTCACTAACGTTGGGATATCATTTGCATGAATACGTTGCAAATGTCAGACACGAGTTCTAATCTCGATCGGTGTGTGAAAGTCTGATGACCTTGAATAAGTCATCTTCACTCATAATTCAAATCTACCTAGCTGTATATGGGTATGGATAATCCGGGAAATCAAGGACCAGCTTATAGAAAGGATTCCTGTCACGACAGACTTGTCAACCTTGTTATCCTTTTAAAATATGGTTGTTTCTTTCTTTTTCTTTAATCATCATGATTGGTTTTGTTCAACTCTCATTTATTTGGAATTTTCACAAAATGTTGTGGTCATATATTGTTATCACCACTGTCTCTATGTCAACTGGTTTATGAACGGGATAAAATTTGGTGATCATGTATATTAATGAGATAATGTATTAGGTCCAAATAATGTTGGAGTTTCAACCTGTGTTAAAACAGAATTATACTTTATAGTGTGCTCATCTTTCAAGGCAACCACTTGTCTGACCTTGAGGATAATTCCAACTTATGGCACCTAATTGCCTAGCAGGCAACAATTCAGATCAGATTTGAATGAAACTTGCTGATCATTTATATTGATGTCATCTTGAACAAGTTCGAAATTGAAGATTTTTCAATGAATGGTTTTTGAGTTATTGCACTTGACTTAGTCAAAATGCCTCAAAATTGGCTTGTGAACACAATAGAGATCACAATTTCCATTTGATTTGAATGAAATTTGGTGTTATCATTTATATGGATGAAATCTTGGACAAGTTTGATCGTGACGATTTTTGGGTGAACGTTTTTTGAGTTATTGGCCTTGCGTCGAAATAGACTTGTGATCCTTGATAGAGACAACAGTTTTCATCTGATTGGAATGAAATTTGGTGTGATCATTGAAGTTGATATCATCTTGGTCAAGTTCGAAATTAACACTTTGATATACTGTTTTTGAGTTATTACACTTGACTAAGTCAAAATTCGGCTTGTGATTGCGATAGACAAGACAATTTTCATCTGATTTTAATGAAATTTGGTGAGAACATTTATATTGAAGAGAACTTGGATTAGACCTAAATAATCTTAAGAGTTTTTGCCTATGTTAAAACAGAAAATATATTTTAAAGTGGGCGTATCTTGCTAGGCAACCACTTGTTCATTCTTGCTACTAATCTAGACTTGACTCTTATATTCACACTAGCTCCATCTGATATCAAACTCACTATTCCTGAGTATGTGTCCAAATCAATTTGCAACGGACATTTCATAGATTGTGCCAGACATATGACAGTACAAGTTGCAATTAGAAATCAACAATTTGTACTGATATTCTCTTTTTACTAGCCTGAAATACAAACATAAAACTGCAAACACGTCGCTTTGGATTTTAGGTCATTCAAATAGAGGTTATTCATCATTATTTACATATGGGTTGCCTCTTGAGGAACGATAGACCTGAAAACATAGATAAATCATATCTTGTTGGAGAATAAATCTATGAAGGAACACTCAGTTCATACGTGAACATAATTAAATTTGATTTGGACAATAAAAGAGGTATCTATTTATACCATAGCTACTCATTAAATTCTATTTTTATATATATTGCCATCACCCCTGTCCGTCCGTCTGTCCGTCTGTTCGTCTGTCCACAATTACTTGTGTACGCGATACAGGCCAGAGTTTTTATACGATTTGAATGGAACTTGGTTTGTGTATTCATTTTGATAATATCTCGGACAAATTCGAAAATGGCACTATTCCAGATGTCGGTTTAAGAGTTATGGCTCTTGATTAAAAGAAAAAACCTTAAAATTTACCTTTGTAAGCAATAGAAGCTGTAGTTTTCATCCAATTTGAATGAAACTTGGTATGTGTATTCATCTTGATAATATCTTGGACAATTTCGAAAATGGCACGATTCCAGATGTAGGTTTATGATTTATGGCCCTTGATTAAATGAATAAACGTTAAAATTTACTTGTGTACGCAATTGAAGCTGTAGTTTTTATCCGATTTGAATGAAACTTGGTATGTGTATTCATCTTGATAATATCTCAGACAAGTTCGAAAATATCACGATTCCAGATGTCGGTTTATGAGTTATGGCCCTTTTTATGAGTTAAAATGCACTTGTGTATGCAATTTAGAAGCTATAGTTTTCATTCGATATGAATGAAACTTGGTTTGTGTATTCATCTTGATTATATCTCGCCAGATGTCTGTTTATGAGTTATTGTCCTTGATTTAATGAGAAAATGTTAAAATTTACTTGTGTACTAAATAGAAGCTGTAGTTTTTATCCGATTTAAATGAAACTTGATATGTGTATTCATCTTAATAACATTTCGGACAAGTTCAAAATGGGACAATTCCAGATGTCGGTTTATGAGTTATGGCCCTTGATTAAATGAAAAAACGTTAAAATGTACTTGTGTATGCAACAGAAGCTATATTTTTCATCCGATTTGAATGAAACTTGGCATGTGTATTCATCTTGATAATATATCGCCAGATGTCTGTTTATGAGTTATTGCCATTGATCCAATGAGAAAATGTTAAAATTTACTTGTGTACTCAATAGAAGCTGTAGTTTTTATCTGATTTGAATGAAACTTGGTATGTGTATTAATAACATCTCGGACAAGTTAAAAAATAGTGCGATTCCAGATGTCGGTTTATGAGTTATTGCCCTTGATTAAATGAAAAAACATGGAATATTCTGTTTGCTGAAGTTGGCGTATGTTACCTTGCCTGGCAAGCCAACTTTGGTTTTGGAGATTAAAGGTCAAATGTCTCTGATTATTGTTTATAAATGGATTATTACTGTCTACCTTTGCAGGGTCCGAATAAATTCATTTATTTGCATAGCAGTTTTTTGCTCTATGGGATGAAATTAGATAGAAATGTAGAATTTTGTGGAGCATTTTTTTCTCTGTGATGTTGAATGACATCATGTGAGTGCATATTTACGAGAATCTGCAAGGTGGTTACATTCGATTTTTGCTCCCTTGGCGACCCCTCCAATTAAATTTCAATGGAAAACAGCATGAAGAAAGCATCAAAAAGCTGCAAACAGACAGCAATACAAGTGCAACAAAATTCATTAAATGTGCTGACAAACTAAATTTCATAAGTCGGGCATCGGACAAATACTTTTTTTTGTTATGTCATCAAATAGAATAAAAGTTAGCTTGGTATGTCAGAAGAATACTTTTAATCATGATCATGATTGCTAATTATGATATAATTTTCAGGAAATCTGTTAGCTAATTATGTCGGTATACCGTATTACTTTGATCAATTGGCAAAGATTGTTTTGAGTTCTTTTCAATCGTCCATTTTGAGTTCAGTTAATACTATCTGATTAGCCTTATCCAGATAACATTAATTATTCGGATTTGTTTTCGTAACCGTACGACAGTCTGACTAGGCAGTCTCCAGTGTGGTTTTTCCGGGCGTACTTTATGAAAAGATTACGTCAATCAAGAGCGTGTTTTTAAAATGGTTTCATTTAGCTAGGTGCGTGAATTTTCGCTCGTCTCAAAACGATTTTAGATGCGCTATGGCGCGCAAGCGCGATCGCGCACCTTCTAAGTCAGTGACTTGTAACCTAACCCTAAAGTAGCCAAAATCTTAACATATATAGTTAAAGCTATTGCAAACCCTCAACCTAACCCTAAGGTGGTCACAAAGGTAATATATATAGTTAGAACTGTTGCAAACCCTCAACCTAACCCTAAGATGATCACAAACCTCAACCTAACCCTAAGGTGGTAACAAAGGTAAGATATATAGTTAGAACTGTTGGAAACCCTCAACCTAACCCTAAGGTGGTCACAAAGGTAAGATATATATAGTTAGAACTATTGCAAACCCTCAACCTAACACTAAGAAGAACACAAAGGTAGGATATATAGTTAGAACTGTTGCAAACCCTCAACCTAACCCTAAGGTGATCACAAAGGTAACATATATAGTTAGAACTATTGCAAACCCTCAACCTAACCCTAAGGTGGTCACAAAGGTAAGATATATATAGTTAGAACTATTGCAAACCCTCAACCTAACCCTAAGATGGTCACAAAGGTAAGATATATATAGTTAGAACTATTGCAAACCCTCAACCTAACACTAAGATGAACACAAAGGTAAGATATATAGTTAGAACTGTTGCAAACCCTCAACCTAACCCTAAGGTGATCACAAAGGTAAGATATATATAGTTAGAACTGTTGCAAACCCTCAACCTAACCCTAAGGTGATCACAAAGGTAAGATATATATAGTTAAAACTGTTGCTAACCCTCAACCTAACCCTAAGGTGGTCACAAAGGTAAGATATATATAGTTAGAACTATTGCAAACCCTCAACCTAACCCTAAGATGGTCACAAAGGTAAGATATATATAGTTAGAACTGTTGCAAACCCTCAACCTAACCCTAAGGTGATCACAAAGGTAAGATATATATAGTTAGAACTGTTGCAAACCCTCAACCTAATCCTAAGATGGTCACAAAGGTAACATATATAGTTATAACTATTGCAAACCCTCAACCTAACCCTAAGATGGTCACAAAGGTAAGATATATATAGTTAGAACTGTTGCAAACCCTCAACCTAACCCTAAGGTGGTCACAAAGGTAACATATATAGCTAGAACTGTTGCAAACCCTCAACCTAACCCTAAGGTGGTAACAAAGGTAAGATATATATAGTTAGAACTGTTGCAAACCCTCAACCTAACCCTAAGGTGGTCACAAAGGTAACATATATAGCTAGAACTGTTGCAAACCCTCAACCTAACCCTAAGGTGGTCACAAAGGTAACATATATAGCTAGAACTGTTGCAAACCCTCAACCTAACACTAAGGTGGTAACAAAGGTAAGATATATATAGTTAGAACTGTTGCAAACCCTCAACCTAACCCTAAGGTGATCACAAAGGTAAGATATATATAGTTAGAACTGTTGCAAACCCTCAACCTAACCCTAAGGTGATCACAAAGGTAATATATATATTTAGAACTATTGCAAACCCTCAACCTAACCCTAAGGTGGTAACAAAGGTAAGATATATAGTTAGAACTGTTGCAAACCCTCAACCTAACACTAAGGTGATCACAAAGGTAATATATATATAGTTAGAACTGTTGCAAACCCTCAACCTAACACTAAGGTGATCACAAAGGTAATATATATATAGTTAGAACTGTTGCAAACCCTCAACCTTAACCTAAGATGGTCACAAACCTCAACCTAACCCTAAGGTGGTCACAAAGGTAAGATATATAGAGTTAGAACTATTGCAAACCCTCAACCTAACCCTAAGATGGTCACAAAGGTAAGATATATATAGTTAGAACTATTGCAAACCCTCAACCTAACCCTAAGATGGTCGCAAAGGTAAGATATATATAGTTAGAACTATTGCAATCACTCAACCTAACCCCAAGGTGGTCACAAAGGTAATTAGAACTATTGCAAACCCACAGCCTAACCCTAAGGTGGTCATAAAGGTAAGATATATATAGTTAGAACTATTGCAAACCCTCAACCTAATCCCTAAGATGGTCACACACCTCAACCTAACCCTAAGGTGGTCACAAAGGTAAGATATATATAGTTAGAACTATTGAAAACCCACAGCCCTAACCCTAAGGTGATCACAAAGGTAAGATATATATAGTTAGAACTATTGCAAACCCACAGCCTAACCCTAAGGTGGTCACAAAGGTAAGATATATATAGTTAGAATTATTGCAAACCCTCAACCTTAAAATAACCTCAACCTAACCCTAAGTACATTGAGCCTGATGAAGACTGTATAGTCGAAATGTACATTGCTCCCCCTTCCCTTCCATTTATTTTGTGATTTTATTTATTATTCATTTTGGATTATTTCATTGTGTTTTTCTTGGAACTTTCATGTAAGTTTTAATTGTTACATTTTTATATTTTTATACTTGGTTTACGAGAATATTGCATTGCTTTCAATATTCTCTGTGAATAAAATCATAGAAATTTAATCTTATTCTGGTTTTATTTCTCTAATTGTGACTAATTTACCCTTTCCCAATCTACTATGGCAAGGAATAACTACTTTAATGGTCATCGTAAATTCTTTTTTCCACCCTGCCCGCCACCATATCACTTCCCTCCATACTGGCACCCCCATAACCCTGCACCTGATGATTATAATCAGCAAATTCATAGAAACCCTCATCATTCCTATAACTCAGCTGGTTATGATCAGCATGTTCATCGAAATCCTCGTCGTTTTCCACAACAAGTAAGAAATGGCTATTATCAACAGAATAGCTGGAATCATAATGTTGACCAACGTCAGCGCCCTAATCAGGATAGGCAACGTCCTAACCAAGATAGGCAACGTCCTAATCAGGATAGGACAAGTCAGAAAGATGAAGCACCATTTATCAAGCTATTCTTTCAGGTTCTCCAGTCGTTGCATCATATCTCTATAATTCAACAACAGGTCGAAGGTCGACCATCACGCAACTTTTCTCAAAAGATTCGTGAACTTAATGATTTCATTAAGCCTGGCATGAGGAATAATGTTATTTCAGACATTATTAACACAATTCATCAAAAGTGGGCAAAGGACGTAGCTGCTGCATTAAAGAATCATTATGATTCTATGTTCATGCTAAGCTTCAGTTAATAAAAGCACGTACCTTCACTAAATCAGAAATAAATAATTTCTCTTCCAAAGCAATCAACTGGGCAAAAACCACGTACAGGAGAAAACTTTCGGAATGTACTCTCAAAAAGTTTACGGAAATAGTCACTTCCCTTGGAGAAACTATTCCTCATGAAGCTATTGAGATTGACATAGTGTCCTTTTCTCCGGTTCAAAATCAGACACTATTAGTTTGTGGTAATAATACCCCATTGAAGACACCAGGAAAACACCTACCAACTTCATCACCTGAATGTACTCCTACACCCAAAAAATCTAACAGACCTTCTAAAAATAGACCCTCATCCACCACTGCTGATTCTACGCGCAGAATTTTTAAACCCTCCACCTCTATTTCTACCAATTTTCACCACCCTCATCTTCCACTGCCAATCAACAGTCTGTTTTCAGCTATCCATCTTCTATTAGCCAATCGTCTACTAGCAATTC
This sequence comes from Nipponacmea schrenckii, assembly GCA_030562195.1. Lineage (NCBI taxonomy): Eukaryota > Metazoa > Mollusca > Gastropoda > Lottiidae > Nipponacmea > Nipponacmea schrenckii. The sequence continues at coordinate 31,070,465 of JAUJPP010000007.1, forward strand.
CAATCAACCTTCTACTTCTTCTAATTCACCCCCTCAACCTCTGATGTCAGTAAGAACAACAAAACCAAAGACTTCTTTAACTACTAGTTCTGCTCCTAAGGCAACCAGTCCTCCATCTTTTTCTTCAACGTCTAAACCTTTATCATCTCTGTCGGAAAAAATTTTCAGCCACCACAATCCCCTATCAGATCATCACCAAGATTGTCCTTATCTCAGCCAATACCATCACCCCCATCATCATCTCCTCCCCCTCAATCCTCACAACTAGCAGCACAGAAATCCTCATGTCGACGCTTAGACCTGAACCTGGAGGCCCCATTATCACCACGCCGGCACGATAACCGCAACAAAGCACAATGGATCCTCCCACCTGTAACTAAACCAGTTTTAATCATCGGTTCGTCTAATTTGAGTAGAATATTACCCGGGGTAGACCAAATACTCAAATAGAGTCATATCCTGGTGGTAAAATTAGCCATCTGAAAACTATCATGTCTGAATACCAATCTTCCTCTGTCAGCCCAGAACATATTGTCTTCCATATTGGATTAAACAACCGATGGATTTGTGAACCGGCTTCTTCTTCAAATAAACAACCGATGGATTTGTTATCTTCAGCCTCAACCACCTTCCCTGATTCCAAACTTTACTTGACCCACATCCCAACCAGCTTCGCATTCCAACAGAAATTCAAAGAAGACAACAAAAATATTCAAGCTTTTAATGAACTAAATTCCACCAAACATCACCATTATTCCGCCAGTAGCCTTCAATATCAAAACAAAGAATGACCACATACATTGGGAACCTAAGACAGCCGATAACATTTTACAGCACTGGATCAACCATATATCATCCACACCTTTAAACTAATAGCGGGGGGTCCTATAATATCACAATTGGGACAAACTATAGTTAACTTAAGCTCCCAGAACCTCAATGATGCACAACGAAGCCTACTAAATAAAGGACTCAAATTCGTACCTTCCCGAAAAATGACGTCGCACACTCCTCTACTTGAAGCTACTGAACGATTTCAACGGAACTTGAAACTCAATTATTTTTATAGAAATACGCCTTCTCGTGGTCCTATAACCAAGTTTATTGAAAAATCAAATTTACTCCTGCTGATAAAACCATAGATCCAGTAATTTTAGACGTGTTTAAAGAAATGAATGACCAAGTTTTCCAATTTACCACTGGTAAATGAAAAGAATAATTTATCTCACGCTGAACGTACTGCTTTGAACGCTCTAAGAAATGATAAATCCGTTGTTATTAAGAAAAGTGACAAAGGTAGTTGTTGTGTCATTTTAAATAGGCAGGATTATATCAAAGAAGCAGAAGCGCAACTAGGCAATACTGCTCATTACTCTGTTCTCCCAAATCCAATTTACCAAGAAACTGCTACCATGATTACAGGAATTCTAAAAACTCTAGTGAACAAAGACTTTATAAATCACAAACAATTTAATTATTTGAAACCCGACGCAGCCCCTAGACAACGTCACATGTATACACTTCCAAAAATCCATAAAAATCCGAAACAGAATGGTTTGAGCCACTTAAAATTCCAAGGGTCGTCCAATTATCTCGGACTGTGCAAGTGAGTCCTACAGAGTATCTGAGTATATCGATCATTTCCTCTTGCCTCTTGCTTCTAAACATCCTGCCTATTTGAAAGACACAAATGACTTCGTACAAAAAATCAAACAACTTAATATTCCGGCAAATGCGCTCTTGGTTTCTCTAGACGTTCAAAGTATGTACACTCGAATTGATAATGATTCTGGACTCCTGGCTGTCAGAAAGGCTTTTGATAGAAAGCCTGACTCTGATAGACCTGATGACGAAATTATTGAACTTTTAGATATATGTCTTAGACGAAATGATTTTATATTCAATGAGAAAGTTTACCTTCAGACATCTGGAACTGCCATGGGAAAACGATTTGCACCTTCGTATGCTAATATATTCATGGCAGAATGGGAGAGAGAGGTCGCCTCTCTTTGCCCTAAAAAACCATTTTTTATGTTCGCTTTTTGGATGATATTTTTCTCATTTGGACCCACTCTATTGAAGAATTTTGGGAATATTTCAACATTCTTAACTCCTACCATCCTTCTGTAAAATTAACTGCAAACATTAGCGAAAATAGCATTGACTTTCTAGATACAACCGTCTTTAAAGATACCAATTTTTCCGAAACCAACAAATTAGATATCAAAGTATTTTTTAAAGAAACCGATACCCACCAACTTTTGTTCAAATCTTCTTTTCACCCAAAGCATACTTTTTCTGGCATAATAAAATCTCAAATTTTACGTTTTTACCGAATTTGCACGCGATATATGGACTTCGAGGAGGCATGCTCTCTGGTTTTCAAAAAGTTACGCGAAAGAGGATACTCTAGGCGATATCTTAGAAGTATTAAGAGCTCTACTGTTGCTGAAATACGAGCAAAAGAAAACATATTGACTTTCCACAACCCTAACAATGTTGCTACCCTATGTAATGGTTCTCGCTGTGGTACTTGCCCTTATTTTCTTCCTTGTGACAGATTTTCAAATAAAGCTAACAATCTTACTTTCTTCATCAATGAAAGATTAACCTGCACGAGTGAAAATATCATTTATCTTATTTCCTGTTTAAAATGTAACGAACAATATATTGGTGAGACTAAAAACAATCTTAGAACACGTTTTTCTCAACATAAATCTGATATAAATCTCAATAAACCAAATAAAACAGTAGCACGACATTTCAACCAACCAGATCATGATATAAGCCATCTACAAATCACACCAATTGAACAAATTTTTAACCAACCAAATATTCAACCAAAAAAAGTTCGCCTTATTCGAGAAAACTTCTGGATCAATAAACTGCAAACTATGCACCCGTCCGGACTTAATATTCAATTCGATTTTCAAATTATACCCTTCGTTATTCAGTTTAACAGTACAACCTCACAAGCTCCTCCAAAAATCAAACATTTCTACAAGGATCTACAACAAAAATTTCCCACTGTCTTTAAAAATGATTTAGTCATTGCCTACAAAAGAAATAAAAATCTAAATAACATCCTTGTCCATGGTAGATTGCCGAAATTAACACAGTCTTAATCTCTCATGACAATAGTTTCTGTTTGTAAATTTCAATACCAATTCTCATGATATCCATTTTATCATATATATATTTTTTTATTTTTAAAACAATATTAGTTTTACTTCTCATTTTAATAATTCCACACCAGGAGTTCCTCTTTCTTTAAATTTCAGATTACCTACATTAAAAAAGTTTGCACCGATGATGCAGCCTGATGTAACAGATTCATAAAAAATATATCAATTTTTATATAACAGTATGAAACAATATAGCCATTAATCGCTTTTTGTCTTCTTTCTTATTCCAGAAAATTTTATGACAGACAACTGTTTCAGTAATGTTTTAGTTATTTATTTGTGAATTCCTTTATTAGGTCCAAGAAGATTTATACGTTTATTTCATTGCATATTAGCATCGTAATTTTTTTCAATCAATGATTTTTATCATGTACAAGTCTTATATTGGATAGTAACTGGTTACTTTTCAATCACCCTAATCACTTAATTGCTAACACACATTTTATTTATTTAGCAAAAGGAACATTAAACTTATAAGTCCTGTGCCTGTGCTTTCGTAACTTTGTCATTAGTACAAAGTTACAACCTTTTACTCCCTAAGGTGGTCACAAAGGTAAGATATATATAGTTAGAACTATTGCAAACCCACAGCCTAACCCCTAAGGTGGTCACAAAGGTAAGATATATATAGTTAGAACTATTGCAAACCCTCAACCTTAAAATAACCTCAACCTAACCCTAAGGTGGTCACAAAGGTAAGACATATATAGTTAGAACTGTTGCAAACCCACAGCCTAACCCTAAGGTGGTCATAAAGGTAAGATATATAGTTAGAACTATTGCAAACCCTCAACCTTAAAATAACCTCAACCTAACCCTAAGGTGGTCAGAAAGGTAAGATATATATAGTTAGAACTATTGCAAACCCTCAACCTTAAAATAACCTCAACCTAACCTAAGGTGGTCACAAAGGTAAGATATATATAGTTAGAACTGTTGCAAACACACAGCCTAACCCTAAGGTGGTCATAAAGGTAAGATATATAGTTAGAACTGTTGCAAACCCTCAACCTAACACTAAGATGGTAACAAAGGTAAGATATATAGTTAGAACTGTTGCAAACCCTCAACCTAACCCTAAGATGATCACAAAGGTAAGATATATATAGTTAGAACTGTTGCAAACCCACAGCCTAACCTAAGGTGGTCATAAAGGTAAGATATATAGTTAGAACTATTGCAAACCCTCAACCTAACACTAAGATGAACACAAAGGTAAGATATATAGTTAGAACTGTTGCAAACCCTCAACCTAACCCTAGATGGTAACAAAGGTAAGATATATATAGTTAGAACTGTTGCAAACCCTCAACCTAACCCCTAAGATGGTCACACACCTCAACCTAACCCTAAGGTGGTCACAAAGGTAAGATATATATAGTTAGAACTATTGCAAACCCACAGCCTAACCCTAAGGTGGTCACAAAGGTAAGATATATAGTTAGAACTATTGCAAACCCTCAACCTAACCCTAAGGTGATCACAAAGGTAATATATATATAGTTAGAACTATTGCAAACCCTCAAATTCACCCTAAGCTGGTCACAAAGCCCAAGGTGGTCACAAAGGTAAGATATATAGTTAGAACTGTTGCAAACCCTCAACCTAACCCTAAGATGGTCACTAATGTAAGATATATATAGTAAGAACTATTGCAAACCCTCAACCTAACCCTAAGATGATCACAAAGGTAAGATATATAGTTAGAACTGTTGCAAACCCTCAACCTTACCCTAAGATGATCACAAAGGTAAGATATATAGTTAGAACTGTTGCAAACCCTCAACCTAACCCTAAGATGATCACAAAGGTAAGATATATATAGTTAGAACTATTGCAATCACTCAACCTTACCCCAAGGTGGTCACAAACTTCAACCTAACCTCAAGGTGGTAACAAAGGTAAGATATATAGTTAGAACTGTTGCAAACGCTCAACCTAACACTAAGGTGATCACAAACCGGAACCTAACCCTAAGTGCACAATCACTTACAAAGTTAAGGGGTTGACAACCTTATCGTTCGAAGTGTATTTCAATCAAGAAACGCATTTAGTTTATATCCATTCTATTTGACATTAAAAAAAACTCGTGTATGAAAAATTTGAACTCAATCGCTTCAGTAGTTCGTCTGATATCCGTCCGTGAAGATAATCTATTTATAGAACAAAACGGGGTATTCCTCTATGTAGACGTACAAATTACGTTGTCAGTTGACATTTGTGATTACAACGTCATTGGCTAAATAAACATTCTCTACGTTTACCGGCTAGTTATTGTTAATATCGGCACGCGAAGTAAGAGTTTGTGTATCGGGGGAATCCAGAAGTCACGTGATGTCCCATAAATCATTACGTCACATGTAAACAGAGAAGATTTTATGATTGGTGGGTGGAAGGGTTTTGACATGTGCTAATCCATTGTTTTAGCACTCCAATTATGTGGATATCGGTGCATATAGATGCCTAAAAGGTGCTTAAAGATTTCTACAGCATGAAAGACAATCTTTTAACAACATAATCGTTAATTACGTAAGGTTTACATGTGTTTGCAAAATGTTGAAAAAAACTGCCATTTTTCCAAAAGCATATTTCGCTTACAATTTATCCGATTTTTACAAACTTTGGCTTCAGCTAAAGCTTACGATGTCCTCTATAACTTTACGTTGGCTTTTTTTTATAAAATGAATAGTTTTTTAAAAATTCAATTTTTCGTAAATGCACTCCCAAAATTTTGATTTCTATCAATATCTTCAGAACAAAACAAAATTTTCCAAAAAGCCAACGTAATTTTGTAGAGATACATGTAGACTTGCGTTGTGCAAAATTTCAACCTTCTATATTAAATAGCCTAGTAAATATGCTAAGTTTAAGGGAATAATTGACGTTTTTATCGTTCATCTTTCATACCCTATTTCTCAAAGTTGAAATGTCATAAAGAAATAAATTTTATATTTTTGGATAGCTGAAAGTCCCCTCTTTCCATTGATATTTAAATATATAGGTGGAAAAGAAGTTGTTAAAATCGCCTATTTTTTGTACATAGGTTTAGGGTTGTCAACCCCCTTAAATGACGAAAACTTTAATTAATCAACTTGAACTTAGGTAAAGGTAGTAACTAAATATTAACTGATGTTCAACAAGGACCGATTATCTTTAGGTAGTAACTAAATATTAACTGATGTTCAACAAGGACCGATTATATCTTTTCTAGTTTTAATCAATTTCATCCACAATAATTGATATCGCAACCAAACACTTTTTCATTGTTTTCTATAAAAGTTTTCTTTCTTTTAACTGCTGCTTGGACTACGTCTAATTAGCTCTGAGATTTTCGAAAAATGTCTATCCCAAGCAATCAAACTTAGGCAAGGCCTACTTTTTACCTACTTTTCTCTAAACCTTTGAATTCATTATTAAGGTTTTCAACATCTTAAACATATGAGATAGAACTTTTAGTTCAAAGTTCAAAGTAGAAAGTAAATAATGTTTATTGAAATTTGGCGTGTGGGTCAATTTGACTTCAGAATACAAATACAATTTTGATAATAATGATATTAATGTATGAGCACTAGGCCGACTTGAATAAAACCTGTTAAATTTTATCATGGGTTAAAGTAACTTGCCACCTAACCAATGACCCATTGATTAAGTTCTGGTCAAGTTGAGAAAAATAAAGAATATATCAAGAATGACCAATATTTCTTAGTTTTTGACAGCCCCAGAAGTAGTAACCAGCCTTGTCTGATTATTAACAGAACAATACTGTAAAAGCGTTTATTGATATCTTTTCAGCTGGAATTAAATAATTTGTTTGAAAAGC
>JAUJPP010000007.1:31077969-31134817 GCA_030562195.1 Nipponacmea schrenckii
AATTCAAGGCTGCCAGTGGGCGTATGTTATATTGCCTGGCAAGCTATCTTCAAAAGTGTGTATTGCCTGCTAACTTCAGCTAAATAGCTTTGCAAATTTGCGAGCAAAATTTATATCATTTTAGTCTTTGAGCATTTTTTTCTGAAAATGGTGCAGAATGTAAAAAATGTTATTTGTCAGTGACTAATTTTAATGGAGCTTTTCGAGTTTTTTTTTAGTTTTTTTTATTTGAGCTCCCTGGCATCCAGTTAGTAGGAAAAGACCAAAACTGGAGCTTAATTGGCATATTCGGCTCTTATGGCCTATATGCGAGTCAAACAACTATTTTCAAAACATTTCCTATGGTAACATGATAGCCCATGTGAATGTTGCCTGCAAATTTGAACTTTGTAGCTTCGTTACTTTGCGAGCAAAATGTTTTTTTGAGTGGCAAATTAGAAATTTGCCACTCTTTGTTTTCATTAGACTTTTCTTTTTTTTTTTCGGGAAGCTCCCTAGCCCAACTCGAAAATGGTATAGAAATTTGGTTTGAAAAATACGATAAGATACGTACTGGAATAGAAAATGAATATATAAAACAAAAATTTTTACTCGTCAGTAGTTAGTAATTGCATAATTATAATATGCATAATTGCATAACTTTGTTGCTAATTATCCGATCGCTTTGAAAATTACAGAATATAGAGGAGTTGCCTATAGAAATAAAACCGCATCATAAAAAAATTGTACCACTTCCGGTTCTTGCGTGAGAACTTCCGGTTTCTTAGAGCCGCGTTGGATCACCCAGCTTCCGGTGTATGTAAGAAATCAGTACAAAAGCTATACATATATACTATCAGGCATAATTAGAACCCTTTTAGAATAAAAAAATCCAAACCGGAAGTGATACTTTATGTGTCATCACAGAACGGTAACATTCAGCAAAATTTTAATAAGTCCGCTAATTTTTATCCGATTTGTCCTATTTTGGTGTTTTTCGAAACCTTGTTACGTTATCTAAAACTTGTTGAGAACAGAATTTTGATTTTCAAATTTAAATTTTTTTAATGCCCGATTGAATTTTTTTGAAATTTCAAATGACCCTGACCTTCAATGACCACGAATTTTAAAACCGCATCATAAAAAATTTTCTACCACTTCCGGTTTTTGCGTGAGAGCTTCCGATTTTTTAGAACCCTGCTGGGATCTGCACAGATATCAATAGTAGCTTCCTGTTGAGCCCCAGTCGGTGACGTCATAAAAGACGCTAGATTTAGTGGAATTGCAAGCTACAACATCTATCCCTGTTTGATATAGTAGATAAATTTCAACCTCTTGTTTTATTCACTAAAATAAATATTATTGACAATTCTGACCTTAAATATTTTTATGATGGAACCTTAAAAACTTTCTCATTAATATGCAATTAACTTTAAACTGTGGTGTAACAATATTACATAATAAAACTTCGCGTATTTTTTTTTTTTTTTTGAACCCATAGAGGTTGTTTGCCACTCTCGGAACTGTTCACAGTTCTAGTTTCTTTTTGTCTTTGAGCATTTTTTCTTTTATCAGTCCTTATAATTTACAGTTTTGTCTCATCCGACGTTTTCATCAATGTAAGTTTGATTTCACGGAAATTGGTCTTGTGCATTAAGTTTTAACCCGAATTTATATTTAATTTTATCAAAACTGTGCTACATGTACTTTAGTCAGAGGAATCCTGTTTAAGCCTCACTACAGTGTAAAATGATATAAATTTTGTAGTTGATGTAAATATAAATTCCTTACGAATTCTTGAATTGAATGTTATGATAATGTTGAGTCGAGCTCAGACTTTGATCTAAAGGTATTTCTGCTTTCCTATTTATGACCTTATTTAATATATTTACTCTCCTAGTAATATTGTATCAATCAAATCTGCAGATAAAATTAAGAGCCTGTATATACATGTCTAGCGACTACTCTTTCAGCCTACTCCCGAACACCAACGTGGCATTTTTTGAGAGATGTTTTATTTTTGATACTCACATTATTATTCATCGACGAAATCTGTCATAGAATTTTCTGCTATGTGGGTATATACTATGGAGGTTTAACGTTGCCAATATTCTCGATTGTGTTACAGCTTTAAATACCAATGTTAATATTACAAAATACATTTGCCAATGCTGCAAAGTACAATATTGTCGATTTGTAAAAATGTAAAATGTATGAGTATACCCCAAAATCCCGTGAAATGGCACACGACAGCAGCTTACAATTTACAATTTGCATTATAAATTCTGCATAAGTCACTTTACATTACGCACTTGCGAATAGACTTCTACATATCGAGCCTTGCAGAATAGACTTCTACATAATAAAACATATATCTTATATGGAATGATGACGTATTCATTTGCATACGTAAAAAGGCGGAAATGTACGGAAATCATAAACATGCGTGAGAAATAAATTCTCCCTGACGGTCAAAGTCGGTAAAAAAGGACGTTACGGCACTACTTCACTTGTGTAACTCTTTAACTTTATATCCACTAATAAACGCCAAGGTGATGTTCTGGACACTATTCTATATACTCACACCAAATTTCATTAAAATCGGATCATTTTTTCTACTATAAATCTATTTTTTTGTTTGTATAAATGTCTGTACATGGAATTAAATTAGCCTTAGAGCACCTACTTCGGTATTCTACCACTGCCGGAAGTGACGATAAAAAATTCTTGATTTTCTGTTGATGTGACCTAGCGACACTGACAATGATTTACATGACATATGAGTCACCCGGATGACCCACACTGTCAAGTGTCGGGCCTTTAAGTATGCCACCATATCGTCTATTTACGCCATAGAGCACGTACTTCAGTATCATATCGCTATTGGAAGTGGCGTAAAGAATTATTTGATTTTTCCATGATGTGATTTCAGACACTGACAATGACTCACAAGTCTAATGAGTCACCCTTATGACCAACACTGCCCAGTAACGGCCTAGGCCACCATATCGTCCATATGCGCCATAGAGCAACTACTTCAGTATCAGTAGCTTACCACTGCCGGAACGATAAGAAGTATTTGAATTTTCCATGACGTGACCTATACAGGCACTGACAATGACCCACAAATCTAATGAGTCACCCCATTTACCAATACTGTCCAGCAACGGCCAAGGCCACCATGCATATCGTCCATATGCGCCATATCGGCAACCATATCGTGTATATACGCCATATAGAGCCCCAACTTCAGTATCATACCGATACTGGAAGTGAAGATCATAACGGTAATTGGGAATGATTCACTATTTCTACTGTATCCAGTGTCACGGACCGAACACATTTTTGCTTGAAATTTCATCCAAAACTATTGGGGGTTGTCCAGGTTATATCGGGGTATTTTGTCCGGAGCTACTCTGGGCTGAAGTCCAGGCATGTGTGACTAGGGCTTAAAAGGACAAGGGCGGCATTTGTTGGTCTAAAAAGTCTAAAAAACGGGAGTTTTTTTTATCTGAGCTAATCAGTAATAGCGTTCACAGCTCACTGTAAAACTTTGAGCCATCAAATCCATGTTTATCCATAATTATCCGCATCTGAAAGTCGAAATTATGCGATATTATAGAAAATACATATATAGAAATAGAAATCATAAAGAAGTACAAAAGTGAAATAGTGCCGTAACGTCCCTTTTTACCAACCTTGACCGTCAGGGAGAATTTATTTATCACGCATGTTTATAAATTTCCGTACATTTCCGCCGTTTTTGTACGTATGCAAATGAATACGTCATCATTCCATATAAGGCATAAGTTCGATTATGTAGAAGTCTATTCTGCAAGGCTCGATAATGCAAAGTGCGTAATGCAAAGTGACTTATGCAGAATGTATAATGCAGAGTGTCTTATGCAAAATGCAAAGTGTAAATTGTAAGCTGCATTCGTGCGTCATTTCATGGGATTTTGGTGTATACATATACATTTTATATTTTTACAAATCGACAATTGTACTTTGCAGCATTGACAAATACATAATTATGGAAGATAATTACATTTGTGTAGTCTGTAAACTATTTTTATTGGGTTACGTCCCCGTATTCAATTATTAGTATAGCAGAGTTATTCCCCCTTTTAGGCCTTTTTAATCGTGACTTTGTTGAAGCATAGAACTGTATACTGACTGGAACGCCAAGTCAAGGCAGATGTCGAATTATGCTTGGCACGCATGCGCGACTTACTAAGTGGACGCTTTACTTCCGGCATCTTCAACATGGCGGATAGTCTGGATGTGGAATTTGTTGATGTTATTTTAGAAGTAAGTTATGAATGAAAATTATCTTAAATTATTAGATTAGTGATATTTTCAAGAGATACAATAACATATTATTGTTATGGATGTGCTAATGGTGTTCGAAGTTAAAATTGAGCTTGTGTTTTAGCCAGCGATTTCAACGTAGCGGTAGAGGGGTGGACTCATCTAATAATAGATCTTTTCCTTCCAGTTCGTCTTTCATTGACATAAACTTTGAAAAAATCTTTTTAAGCCATGTTTGTACTGTGTATATTTTACATTCCAGAAATTTCTAGACATTGATAGTTTTGAGTTTAACCCCAGAAATGGAGATGAAGAAGTGAGCCAGGTGATGAAATTAACATGTGATGTAGGCCTATATAAGTTGGACGAATGTAATAGAGGCTTTTAGCCTAATTTATTACCCTAATAAAAATGAAATGAATGGAGTTTTACGTCCTATTTTTCTGCACCATATATGCAAATGAAGATGGAAAACGCCATGCAGGGTGCAATAAGGTAATCTTTGCCAGGACAACGGCATTAGCCTACTCTAATTTTTTCCAACTGTCAAGGGATCTTTAACATGATCTTATTGTCTTTGGTTTTAGCGCCAGCTCAGTAAGATACTACCACCATCCGAATTCATGTCAATCATTTTTTCTTTGAAAAATACTAATACAACACTTATTTTTAATTTTAAAAACTTAGGCAAGTTTATATCTTGTTTGTGTGTTATTCAATCTTGTTTTTGATTTATTGTTTTAAATTCAAGTTGAAATTAATTGATGTTATGCATTTAGTTATTGAATATGTTTTTTATTAATGTAATTTACTGTACCAGTAACTTGTCAATTTGATCAGATGAAAGCCTTGTATTGATGTTTACACAAATTTTAGTAAATGCAGTCTTTCACTAGATTGTGTGCTCATAAATTAGAAGTTGAAACAGGAAGGTACAGGCAAATTAACTATAAAGAAAGAGTTTGTTCATGTGATGATACTAAAAATTCATACAAGCAAAGCAATTTCCCAAATAAAAAATCTCGTTTGAAGTCTGTTTGAAAATGTATAGTAGTGGACTCCTGTGAGAGGACCATGGTTTATCATGTGAAACAAAGTTATTATTCAAATAATATTCCTTGTTTTCTTTCAATTCTGTACATCTTATTGATAAATATATTTTTAAAAAAACCTTCATTGTTTATATTTAACATCAAATGAATTGCTCTTCTAATAATTAATAAATTACTTACAAAATTATAAAGTATTGTGTTATTTCATTTTATACTCCCACATTATAAGGTTTGAATGAAACTTTCTGTGATCAAATGATTAATGAGATCTTGGACAAGTTGGATAGTGATGATTTTCCGTGAACATTTTTTGATTTATTGCCCTTGACTCTGTCAAAATCCATCGAAATAGACTTTTGAACACAGTAGAGACAACAGTTTTCATCTGATTTAAATGAAATTTGGTGTGATCGTTGAAGTCAGAACGAGGCGAAGTTGGCTTGTGATTGCGATAGACAATGCAGTTTTCATCTGATTTGAGTGAAATTTGATGTGATCATTTATATTGATAAGATCTTGAACAAGTTCAATATTGACTATTTTGCGAAGAACTATATTTGAGTTATTGCCCTTGCACATGATAATTAGCTAGTAAATGCAATAGAGACTAGATTTCATCTGATTTGAATCAAATTTGGTGTGAACATTTATATTGATGATTGGATTAGACCTAGATAATGTTAGAGTTTCTGCTGTGTTAAAACAGAAAATATATTTTAAAGTGGGCGTATCTTGCTAGGCAACCGCTTGTTTTTTTTTTACAATACAACTGAATAAATAAACCAAGTAGCTTTTATTTCACTAACAGAATATTTTTCCCCAAGCCCAATGTTTCTACAAATTATTAAACATAAATTCAATGTCTGGAAGCACAGTTCTACTCTGGAAAGAAAAAGCGAAAAGCAATATCTGAGAAACAATTATCTTAACTTACTACTATCTGCTGTAATAGGTCTAAGGCATTCTGGAGTAAAATGCCTTGAGAAAACTGTCAGTCTCTCCAAATTTAATGCATCTTTCCTGGTGGATCTTACAATTTACAAAATTCTTGAACGCCATTTAGGATGTTTTGGACATTTGATAGGTGGAAAAAACTTAAACCTTTATGTCTTGTACGACTTCTTGAACAGCCAACTATACAGCATTTTTCTATTTGGTTAGTTCAGTTCAGATTCATCAGACACTCAGTAGACATTGGGCCTATAGGCCAATCAGTAGATTACCAAGCACAATTTCAACTTCATAATTATATCACTTATACTTTATTAAAAAAAACATATTGATAAGTATTAATAATAACATATTATAGAAAACTGTGACACAATTTTATAAATTCGAGGGGCTAATTTTCATTGATGAATATCGATTTATCGCTGTTGTTATTGTCTAGCGCTATGTATTTATACTACACCGGAAGTAAGTCATGCATGTGGAGTGTCAAATTCTCCTAACCATAAATTGAAGCGGAAGTAGACCTGACTTGGCGTTCCAGTCAGTATACAGTTCTATGGTTGAAGCAAGCCACTTTTTAAAGGCCTAAAGAATTTATAATTTTTGATTTTTGATTGTACTTCATTCTTTATTAATCTGTGTTAATTGCATAGTATATGATCGTGTGTTATACTACACAAAAAGGTTTCTGTCTTAGACGTGTAATCCCGCGCTTATTCAAAATTTTGATTAAAGTGTCAATTCTGTCCAACACGTGCTAATTTGTTTTGAACTAAAGATAGTCGAAACGGGGTATTTCAGTATGGATAAGGCTTGCTCAACAAAGTATAAGGTTGTTTGGTACAAGCCACATCAAGCGTTTATCAAATTTCGTTGATATGAACAAGTCGCTCAGCAATTTCTCTCTTGATGAAAAATTTTTTGATGTGGATTGGAAAGGCTACGGCGGTCTTAAGTTACGGAACGACAATCACGGTCGTCTCCACAAATATAACGACTCAATGATGGGAGCCGATTCGGTAGTTCTGCAACTAGGTTCAAATGACCTTTGTAATGTCGGCTATAACCCGGCCATTTAAGCCAGAGATATTCTATCCTTTGCCCAGTTTCTTAGAGATGGGTTAGGGGTAAAAAGTGTTGTAATCAGCCAGCTTCTTCCCAGACGTAATGCGCCGGATCTGGCTTTCAATGATCGGGTGGTGGCCGTTAACGTTTCCATTTCCAAGAAGTTAGCAAATGGAAACATTGAAAATATATTTTTGTGGAAACACCGAGTAGGAGTGTGGAAACCAAATGTAGACATATACTGTCCAGATGGAATTCATTTGAATTTGTCAGAGGGGTACCCAAGGTACTTCCGTAGCTTGCGTGACGCCATTAGACGGTACCGACCTCGTCAGTAATTTAATTTGTCGGAATTTAACAATCTATAGCTTGGGGCATCCTGTCAATGTTAAATTGGTTTTTCATATTCCTTTTTGTACGGTTGGGTCATCATGTCAGCGTTAGGTTGGTGGATGTTTCTCCGTATTCCTTATTCTTCTTTTTCCATTACCCCCGTTTGGTTTTCATACTCCTGATGGTCAAAATCCTGACTGCACATTTTCTTGGTGTGCAGTATCAATCTAAAAATTGAGTTATATAAATGCCCGTATTATTGTGTCGTTAATGCACACTGCTTGGGTGGTTTTTATGGTGCCGAAAATGCACACAGTATGATTGAGTGGTTTTTATAGCCATGGTGCCGATAATGTACACCGTTTTATCAAGTGGTTTTATAGCCATGGTGCCGATAATGCACACCGTTTTATTGAGTGGTTTTATAACCAAGGTGCCGATAATGCACTCGGTTTTATTGAGTGGTTTTATAACCCTGGTGCCGATAATGCACACAGTTTAAATGAGTGGTTTTATAGCCATAGTGCCGA
Organism: Nipponacmea schrenckii; assembly: GCA_030562195.1. Lineage (NCBI taxonomy): Eukaryota > Metazoa > Mollusca > Gastropoda > Lottiidae > Nipponacmea > Nipponacmea schrenckii. The sequence goes on from JAUJPP010000007.1 coordinate 31,086,191, forward strand.
CATTGCACCTAGTTTTCATTGAGAGGTTTTTATAGCCATGGTGCCGATAATGCACACAGTTTTATTGAGTGGTTTTTATAGCCATGGTGCGGACAATGCACACAGTTTTATCGAGTGGTTTTTATAGCCATGGTGCTGATAATGCACACAGTTTTATCGAGTGGTTTTTATAGTCATGGTGCCGATAATACACTCAGTTTAGATTGAGTGCCAGTGCCGATAATGCACATTGTTTGATGATGTTCTTTCATAGACACGATGGCTTTAATGCACGCTGCCTTTGTGTAGAATAAAATAATGCATACTGTTTGATGAGAGGCTTTTATAGCCAAGATGCCGATAATGCTCAATGTTAGTTGAGTTTTGGTTAGAGGGTGCTTCCTACTGCGATGGTGCCGACAATGCACATTGAAAGTGTTAGTGGGTCCAATTTTTCACGATTTTCTTTTTTTTCTTTTTAATGGACGTTTGTAGTTCCATTTGGATATCTATCAAAATAAATGCTAGTGGCTCGCTATTAAAGATGTTGATGTTGCCAGTCGTAAATTGTCAGTCTTTTTCGGAGACTTATTTGTGTTATTCATATTGAACAACTTTCTTTCAGAAGTGTCTCAATGTCGGCACCATCTAAAAGGAAATCTGGACTAGCTTTGAGTACTAAAGAGTACCCTAAGAAGAAAAGGTCAGCAAGTGTTGGTGGACCTGATACATGCAGTCTCACACAAGAAGCCGAGGATAGAATTGTGGATAAACTCTTTCATAAACTTTCAAACCATCGTTTATTTGTTCAGAATCTCCAGTCTCCCGTGGATCAAGCTTCGACAGTTAGTGAAGCGTTATCGAGTTCACAGAATGGATCCCGGAACGTGTCATCTGAAGTTACACCAACTTCCCAAACATTGGATGGAAATGTTTCAGGTACTCCTGAGTTAAATGCTGGGAATAATCCCCCAACAATTTCTCATCCTTCACATTCCTACAATTTGGGTATATCTGCCCACATTTCAGATAAGCTCAAATCCTGCATTTGGCAAAAAGCTTTTATAGAGTTTTCATCGTTATTACCTGAAGGATTATCCGAAGGGTTTAACATCGACGTTGAAAATTCGGGAAAGGATAAACTTTTGAAAATTGTTTCCAGACCCAAGTCAAAAGTGCTTAGCATTGACAGCTGGCTCAAAGCATTCCATTTTTTCATGGACATATATTTGCAGAAATATCCGGATTCTTATTCGGGACTTTTATCTTATGCTGCACTTATACAGGATTTGAGCAGATCTTATGGCCAAAAGGCTTTTCTATTTTATGATTCAACATTTAGAAATCACATGCAGTCACAGCCTCTTCAATGGGGTGTTATGCACTCTGAACTTTGGTTGCATGCCACAACACTTTATGGACATCAGTCCCAAAATGACGGGCCCTCAAAGCAGAAACGTTTGTGCTACGCCTTTAATCAGAAAAACGGTGGCAAGCATCCTCGTTTTAGATGTTAAGAGTAATAACGATTCTGAACGAATTCAGACACCTTCAACCAGTTCCTTTCGTACCTCCCGCAGACAAAACTCCCAGTCACAAGCTACCATCGCCGATAAATCCTCTTAAATTACACAATGTTCTTGAAGGTTATCACTTAATCGATCGAGACTTTTGGTGCGTGGTTTCGAGAAAGGCTTTCGGATTCCTTTTAATGGTGAAAGGAAGTTGCGTGTGTCAAAAAACCATACTTCTTGTAATCAAAATAAAGAGGCGTTCGTTAAAAAGTTAGAGAAGGAATCTTGTGCTGGCTGTATACGGGGTCCCTTTTCAACCCCTCCTTTTAAGAATATTATTTGTTCACCTCTTGGACTTGTTCCTAAAGCAACTAGTGCAGACGGTGCTGTCTCTTTTAGAGTAATTCATGACCTTTCATTTCCGGTTGGTAATTCGATCAACTCATGTATAGACAAAAGCTTCACAGAAGTAACATATGACTCTATAGATGACGTTATTTCTATTGTTAAACTGTTAGGTCGCGGTTGTCTCATGGCCAAAAGTGATATATTAGATGCCTATCGTCAGATCCCAATTCACCCTTCCGATTATGAGTTGCTTGGATTTACCGTTAAGAATGGCAAAGATATAGACTATTATTATGATACGTGCTTGCCGATGGGCTTGAGTGCAAGCTGTCAAATCTTTGAACGGTTTAGTTCTGCTTTGCATTGGGTCATGACCAATAAACATGGTGCCCATGTAAGTCATATGATCGACGATTTCTTTTTCGCAGGTCCAGCAAAATCAGAATTTTGTTTGAAGTCCTTAAATAATTTTTCATCCCTTGCGGCTTCTATTGGACTACCTCTGAAGCCAGAAAAAACTGTTCTTCCAACAACACGATCTATGGCATCGAGATAGACTCTATTTTAATGTTGAGTCGACTTCCGCTTGACAAAGTCATGAAGATTCGTTAGTTGTTATTGCGTTTTAAAGTCCGGAAAAAAGTATCACTCCGTGAACTTCAGAGTCTGATTGGGCTCCTTAATTTTGCATCGTCCGTCGTGGTACCGGGACGGGCATTTTTAAGACGTTTGATTGATTTGACTAAAGGTATTTCGAAAGCTCATTATCAGATTCGTCTCAATAAGGAAGCAAGATTAGATTTACATGCTTGGTTACTGTTTATTGGTAATTTTAACGGAAAATGTATGTTTCTAAACGACAATTGGTTATCTTCAGATACTATTAAATTGTATACAGACGCTGCGTCGACCAAAGGTTACGCGGCAGTTTTCGGTTCCAAGTGGTTCGCCTTTCCTTGGTCTAAAGAGATGGAATCTTTGCATATTAATGCCATGGAGCTGCTTCCAATAGTTGTAGCCTTGGAAATGTGGGGTAATTTAATGGAAAATCACAAGATTCTATTTCTGACCGATAACGAATGCACCAAATTTGTCATTAACAAAATGTCCTCTAAATGTCCGTTGATATAGACTATTATTATGATACGTGCTTGCCGATGGGCTTGAGTGCAAGCTGTCAAATCTTTGAACGGTTTAGTTCTGCTTTGCATTGGGTCATGACCAATAAACATGGTGCCCATGTAAGTCATATGATCGACGATTTCTTTTTCGCAGGTCCAGCAAAATCAGAATTTTGTTTGAAGTCCTTAAATAATTTTTCATCCCTTGCGGCTTCTATTGGACTACCTCTGAAGCCAGAAAAAACTGTTCTTCCAACAACACGATCTATGGCATCGAGATAGACTCTATTTTAATGTTGAGTCGACTTCCGCTTGACAAAGTCATGAAGATTCGTGAGTTGTTATTGCGTTTTAAAGTCCGGAAAAAAGTTTCACTCCGTGAACTTCAGAGTCTGATTGGGCTCCTTAATTTTGCATCGTCCGTCGTGGTACCGGGACGGGCATTTTTAAGACGTTTGATTGATTTGACTAAAGGTATTTCGAAAGCTCATTATCAGATTCGTCTCAATAAGGAAGCAAGATTAGATTTACATGCTTGGTTACTGTTTATTGGTAATTTTAACGGAAAATGTATGTTTCTAAACGACAATTGGTTATCTTCAGATACTATTAAATTGTATACAGACGCTGCGTCGACCAAAGGTTACGCGGCAGTTTTCGGTTCCAAGTGGTTCGCCTTTCCTTGGTCTAAAGAGATGGAATCTTTGCATATTAATGCCATGGAGCTGCTTCCAATAGTTGTAGCCTTGGAAATGTGGGGTAATTTAATGGAAAATCACAAGATTCTATTTCTGACCGATAACGAATGCACCAAATTTGTCATTAACAAAATGTCCTCTAAATGTCCGTTGATGATGCGCCTAGTTCGTAGGTTGGTTATCGCTACTCTTACCCATAATATTGTTTTTAAAGCTAAACATATCCCGGTTATAACCAATACGTTGAGTGACTCTTTGTCTCGTTTGATGTTTCAGAAAGAGAGGGAAATAGCACCTCATTTGGATTCGGATCCCTTTCCCGTTCCAGTGGAGTTTTTGTCGGTTTAGATAGTGGCGCTTGTAAAGTCTTGGAATCTTCAATGTCATCCTCGACTTTGTCCTGTTACAAAAATTACTGGTTAAAATTTACACAGTTTTGTCATCAGAGGAATTATCCCACAGTTCTACCGATTTCTCAGACTTGTTTAGTGAATTTTCTGGCCTTTTTATTTGATTCTGGGTATGCACCCAGTACGATTGCATCATCGGCATCTGCTATAAGTTATGTACATAAGTTGTCATCATTAGATGATCCGTCCGATACTTTTTTGGTTAAGAAGTTTATTAAAGGTGCTCAAAATTTGAAACCTACTTCAGATAATCGACTTCCGATATCTAAGAGCTTGCTAAAGCGTTTGGTTGACGCTATTCCGATAGTCGTTTCCCTACATTCTCACCAAGTTTTGATAAAAGCCATTTTTACTTTAGCATTTGCAGCTTTCCTTCGCATGGGTGAAATCTGCTTAAAATCTAACAACGATCCATCTACTTTAATTCAAGTTTCGGACGTTCGAATTGAGTATTTAGGTGATAAACCTATTGCTTTAAAACTTAACTTACGTAATTTTAAACATAAAAAATCAACATCTCCTGTGTGCACCCTCTTAGTAGCAGTACCTGACAATGTAAGTGTATGCCCAGTCAACTGTTTACGTACCTACTTAATTGCATGTCCTCATGTGTCCGGTCCTCCGTTTCAGTTCATGGACGGAAGCCCTATTTCGTATTTCTTTATAACCACAAGGTTAAAGAGTATTTTAGAATTCTTGAATTTGGATCCAAGACTTTACAAGTCTCATTCCTTTAGAATTGGCTCTGCGAGTAGTGCCTTTTTTAACGGTCATTCAGAGGACGCCATTCGGAGATTCGGCCGCTGGAATTCATCAGCAGTAAAAAATTATATTCGTGTTCCAAATCTGTTAGCATAGTTTCAATACGATCCGAAGTGCCAGTGTTAGACTGAACTTGGGATTATACAAATTTGTCGTTGTTAAATTAAGGTTCAAAGACATTAGTCATGTTGTCCAGGTATCAATTGCATAGATGTCAGCGTAGGCTGGTCAGATCTGTATTAAAATTTTATCTGGATTTTAGATGAGTTTTGCGGACCTTGGATGGGCGGGTCTTCACGTAAACGTGTCGACTTTGGCGGAATTTTATGTCCCATCTTTTCGATGGCTTTGTATATAGTTTCAATTCTTATGTTTGATTTAAATTTCACTACAATTTATTTGCATATTGTTATCGTCATTTATAAGAAATTTAAATAAATGACATTTTCGCAATTCAGTAGTTGATCTTTTGCCATCTCAAACGAGCAAGGTCCGTAAAACTCATGTTTGCATAAGGAGGTTGGAAGCAACACAAATACATAATTATGGAAGATAATTACATTTGTGTAGTCTGTAAACTATTTTTATTGGGTTACGTCCCCGTATTCAATTATTAGTATAGCAGAGTTATTCCCCCTTTTAGGCCTTTTTAATCGTGACTTTGTTGAAGCAAGCCACTTTTTAAAGGCCTAAAGAATTTATAATGTTTGATTGCCTCCCACCTCCCCTCCTTCTCCAGTGTAAATTCGTTGAGTTTATTAGTATATTTTATGATAGTTAAGAATAGATGGGTTGTTTGGTATTTAAATTTAGAAATGGACATATTTTATCGAATTGTTTTTTAGTTCAATTGTTGATTTAGATAAATCTATCGGTTTACTTTGGCGGAATTTTATGTCCCATCTTTTCGATGGCTTTGTATATAGTTTCAATTCTTATGTTTGATTTAAATTTCACTACAATTTATTTGCATATTGTTATCGTCATTTATCAGAAATTTAAATAAATGACATTTTCGCAATTAAGTAGTTGATCTTTTGCCATCTCAAACGAGCAAGGTCCGTAAAACTCATGTTTGCATAAGGAGGTTGGAAGCAACACAAATGTATTTTGTAATAACAACATTGGTATTTGAAGCTGCAACACTATCGAGAATATGGGCAAACTTATACCTCCATAATATATAACGTGAAAGCCCGTTTATATTATCATACACGTTTGTGATTTTTGATTGTATTTTACATACAGTATTATAAAATCAAAGCTGCAATTATGTGGGTGCATACATTTCGGGAAACCATTTGAATTTGAATCTAAACAGTTGTCCAAATTTTCAACCCAGAGAACGAGATTTGATAATTTTTATCTTGTGTTTTTTGGGGGAAAATGGTTATAGATGATGGTTTAGAAGAAAAGTTATAGAAAATGGTTTAGTAGGACAGTTATAGATAATGATTATGATGAATAGCTATAGAGCATGGTTAATAAGAATAGTTATAGATAATGGTTTATTAGAATAGTTATTGATAATGGTTAAGAAGGGTGGTAATAGAAAATGGTTAAGAAGGATAGCTATACATAATGGTTTAGAGGAATAGTTACAGATAATGGTTTTACAAAAGTCCTTATAGATAATAGTGTAAGAAGGCTAGTTATAGATAATGGTTAAAACAGAGAGTTAAAGATATGTTGTTAGATGGACAATGAGCCAAAAGGAAAGATAACAGAAGGTAAACCAGTTTCGTTTCTTGTTTACGGTAAAAGAAGGAAGGCAAGATGGAATTTATTGTCTTGAATCTTACTAACATAATCGGACACAAAAAAAAAATTGGTTTGATGAATTTCCACATTGAATACTAGAAATGTCAGCAAAAAAAAACAAAATGTATGTAGTAAGCAACTATTCTATAGAATATAACAGACACATTCGACGATTTTTTATAAGCCCACATGAAATGGGGGACGTTTATTGTCGTCACCCATGTCCGTCGGTCCGTCCGTCCGTCCGTCCGTCCGTCCGTACGTCCGTCCGTCCGTCCGTCCACAATTGCTCGTAAACACTCTACAAGGTGTAATTCTTGACGAATTTAGATGAAACTTGATATGAGTGTTAATAATCACGCAAGGATGACCCCTATTGAAAATCAGCGAAACCGGAAAAAATTAAATATGAGTTCTTGCCCTTGTTCTTGAATGGCTCGTAAACACCCTATTGAAATTCAGTTAAATCGTAAAATATTTAGTATCAGTTATTGCCCTTGTTTTTGAAAATGCGTTCAATTTTAGCTTGGAAACACTCTAGAAAGAACAATTCTTAATGGATTTTTGATAAAACTTGGCTTGAGTATTTGTTTTTACCCAAGGATGAACCCTATTGAAAATCAAATAAATCAAAATATATTGAGTGTCAGTTATTGCCCTTGTTCTTCAAAACGCGTTCAATTTTAGCTTGTAAACACATTAGAAAGAACAATTTTTGATGGATTTGATGAAACTTGGCCTGAGTATTTGTTTTCTCCCGAGGATGATCCCTAATGAAAATCAGATAAATAAAAAATATTGAGTGTCAGTTATTGCCCTTGTTTTTGAAAACGCTTTCAACTTTCGGCTTGTACACACTCTAAACATTCATTGTTGACAAATCTCGCTGAAATTGTTTAATATCACCCAAGGCTGAGCCCTATTCAAAATTACAAATATCAATATCTTATTTATATCGGTTAAAATTGTATTTGACCAAGTTATTTTATGACAGTGATAACTGTGTAACTTACATAAGAATATTTCATGACGTTTATGATGTTCCGGAAAGTGAAAAGCAACGTGATTTGTTATTATAATATGGTAGTGTTATGTTTAGGACGATTGTGGATATAAGTTGACTTTTATTGCAGTGCGTTCTATCGAAAAATATTTTTTTTTTCGAATTCTGCTCAGAGCGCCCAGCCAAATCTACAAGTGCCACATACAAACTGTTAACACTTCTCCCGTAAATGCCGCGAGACTAAATCATTTGAATATATTTTTACGCCATTTTGTCCAAACGGAAATGACGTACCATGCTATGACTAACTTTGTTTTTTTCTCATTTAATCAATTTTTGATCAATTTTTTGTTGATTACTCTTTATCTTTGTTTACAAGATAGCAATTAATTAAGAATTATACAACTTAGTCGCTGACTTTTTAAATTTTAATTTTTGCCTTTTTTTCAACTTCTACATTTTTGTTTCGATCGATCTGAAAGTTAATAGATATATAGCCATTTTGATTGCGAACTGTAATTAATTTTCAAAATTTGCACTTCCGGAATATTGAAGGTATTATTAGGGTGGTGAATGGCTCAGTGGTTAGCGAGTTGGACTGTCGTCTGCTAGGCGACTAGGTGCCGTGGGTTCGAATCCCGATCGGTGCGAGGAAATAAAAATTAGGTCTGATTCCTAGGCCCGTGCTTTCCCGGAACTACGAGATAGTAGTTTCCACCCCTCTATTTAATTAAACTAAAAAATTTGCATAATTTTCGATTTTCTGGAAACAATCATCGATTGCGCAAAAAAGTATGAGAAGGAAATTTTGACTTTCGATGTTGCTTTTATTTCCGGTTGAAATTTTTCATTAATAGTCAAAACTTTTAAAGCTCATATTTCGCCATATTGACCTTTGGTGACCTTGTGACCTGAACAAAAGTTATTGCCCTTGATTATATCTACTTAATGGTATCTTCACTTTTGTTGTGCGATGTTCACTTCCGGATTTACAGCCAGTTGAAAATCACGAATTTTAACTTTAAGAGCTCTATCACGTAACCTAATTTACATAGGACAGAATTTCTCACATATTCTACTAACGCTTAATCTCATCTTTCCATTTTTATATCACACTTTTTATTGGTATTTTAATCAAAATTGCGCGTTTAAGAATTTGAAAATTTTGTAATTTCTTCTATAGTGACTGTGCGTGTTTTTTATAATTTCTTCTATAGTAACTGTGCGTGTTTTTCCTTAAATCGAAATAGGGTCTCGGGAGATAATTCGATTCGTGTTATTTTGATGTATATATAATCTATAACCGATTGCCGAAATATATATGGATACCGATTTTAGAATTTTGATTTTGATTTTTTTACGTATAAAAATTATAAAAACTTTGAAGGGTCGTATATTGTGATGTTGACCTTTGGTGACCTTTTGACCTGTATAAATGTGATAGCGCTCGAGAAGATCTATCCAATGATATATTTAGCTTTATTGTAAGATTTATACTTTGGGTTTTATCGTCATTTAAAAATTGCGAATTTTTCCTATAAAACGGTCTGTTCAATGGGCGATCTGTAAGATATAAGTTTAGCGATCCAAATTTATTTTTTAGTTTAATCCTTCTACATCCAGTTAAAATTATTATATATCATAAAATGGAATTATGGTTTATTTCCTTGTGTGGGCGATGTATAATATGGAATAATTGGAACGAAATCACAACCTTTTAGAATTTTGAATTTTATCTCTTAAGCAACAGTAATATACAATTGAGTTGAATAGTGGTCTAAGGGACACAACTCTATAAATACACTCTTAAAGATGTAAACCCGCGTTGTTAATTTGATGTCTTTATGTTATACCATGCCAACTTGCCACAAATTGTAGGATCTAATGTTCCTACTACCTAAATTAAGATAGATGTTAAATAATAAATAAACAGATTTAAAAGTATTAACGGATCTGGAAAGTTAATAAAATCCAAAATCAATTTGACAACTTAAGCAATACAAAACGAGTTTTGGGGAAATAATATTGAATTCTATTTTGTCAAAAATCCACATTCATTCTTTTTAATTATCAATTGACATCTAATTAGGATATCTATTGTATAGTCTAATCATAGTTTTATTTAACACTAAATCACTTGACCGATGTCGGTGACTCGCTTTTGATGCCGGTTTGTGCAGGTGAAATATAGTTGATTCTGTCATTTGGGACTGACGGTTAATGCCAGTGCCGATGTATAGAGGTTGCCGGTTTACAGGGGTTAAATTTAGTTAAGCAATAGAGGAAAAATATCGGGACCGTAGAATTGTGCCGGTTTGAACAGTATTCCGGTACATCCAGGTTCCGGATAATCCAGGTTTTACTGTATATTTTATTTGAAATGACAGTTTAATTTAGATAAAAGATACATCAATTAACTGATGCGATCTTTGTGGTATGTAATTTCTAATAGCGAATCATAATGTGTTATGTCCCTTAGACCACGAATTAGTTTTATTCGACGTTTGTTTTCTTAAAGAACTTACTAGATTTAGATGAAATTGACCGAGGACGGGTTTAAAGAATTTTCAAAGATAATTGGAAAACGAATTTATTTATTTTGAAAAATCTTAATATAGTTTAAATTGATATAATTCCACACACAAAATATTTTTTTCTAAAAAATCACTTTTGAAGTTAAAAAAAGCCACTGTTTACATATTTTTAAAATTGTACAAATGACCAATGAAAAATTTAAAAATAATCACAAGGGGTATGTATATATTCTTATAAAACTCTTTCTTATAATTGTGAAAGTGATTGCATGCAAATACATAAATACTAATACAAAATACTAACTATATAATGATGGTTTCCGAAACGGTACGCACTTCTTCAGTGCCGTTAGACGTACGGGTCTAGTTGATTTTATTTTATGCTTATTTTTAATAATTTATAGACTGTTCTTATTGGATTGTTGTGTTACTGAATAGAAGTCATTTTTATTATACGCCCACCAATATATTGGGGGCGTATATTGTGATCGCCCCGTCGGTCTGTCGGTCACATTTATCTTGTGCTCACTCTACAGGCTACAATTCTTTCTGCATTCTTTTGATTTTTATTTTGTGGGTCAATGTCATTATGAAGATGATCCCTATTGATTTTGGTGATGATCGGATAATTTTTCACCGAAATATTGCATCTGACTTAGTGGTTTTCACTCCATTAGCTATAGGGTGCAACTCGTGCTCACTTTATAGGCTACAATTCTTTCTGCATTCTTTTGATTTTTATTTTGTGGGTCAATGTCATTATGAAGATGATCCCTATTGATTTTGGTGGTGATCGGATAGTTTTTCACCGAAATATTGCATCTGACTTAGTGGTTTTCACTCCATTAGCTATAGGGTGCAACTCGTGCTCACTGTACACGCTACAATTCTTTATGGATTCTTTTGATTTTTATTTTGTGGGTCAATGTCATTATGAAGATCATCCCTATCGATTTTGGTGATGATCGGATAATTTTTCACCCAAATCATCTGACTTAGTGGTTTTCTCATGCTCACTCTACAGGCTACAATTCTTAATGGTTTCTTTTGATTTTTATTTTGTGGGTCAATGTCATTATGAAGATGATCCCTATCGATTTTGTTGATGATCGGATAATTTTTCACCCAAATATTGCATCTGACTTGGTGGTTTTCACTCCATTAGCTATAGGGAGTAACTCGTGCTCACTCTACAGGCTACAATTCTTTATGGATTCTTTTGATTTTGATTTTGTGGGTCAATGTCATTATGAAGATGATCCCTATCGATTTTGGTGATGATCGGATAATTTTTCACAGAAGTATTGCGTCTGACTTAGTGGTTTTCACTCTATTAGCTATAGGGATTGTAGGTTGTAACATTGCGGTTAAGCAATGCTACGAAAGCACAGGCATGTAGGCATTACCTGCAGTGATAAGGAATTGTATGTGCAGTTGTGCAAAAAAAAATGGAATGAAAATTTCAAGTAATCATCTATAATCTTTATAATCTGAAATGTAAAAAAATACTACTGGTTCCCACAGGAACATTAATATCAATGGAATGTCAATTATAATAAATGTTTTTTACTTGTGAAACTGAAAAGTTAAATGGAAAAAAGGGAGAAAAGGGACATAGCCTTAAAGCATGTTGAAGATAATGACGAGGAAAGGCACTCTATAGATAGTGGTTACATCAGAAATAAGGAGAAAAGAAATGAATCTAAGAAAGGGGAGGTAATCTACCACGGACTAAGATATCATTTAAATTTTTATTTCGGGTATAGGCGACAACTAAATCGTTTGTAAAAACTGTTGGGAATTTTTCTTGCAATTGTTTGTAGAGGTGGATAATTATACGAGGAACTTGACCAACTGTACTATTGTATTGAATAACCAAGGGTATAATCTGAAAGTCTACTTTGATATTCATGCCGAACGGATGCATGGTTTGTAATTTGTTAATCCAAAAGTTTTCACGAATTAATCGAACTTTCTTAGTATTCATACCAGGTTGTTCATATATCTGTTCTATTGGAATAATTTTTAGGTCTGTTAATTGATGATTGGATTGGTTAAAGTGTTTAGATACTGTTTTATTTGTTTTTTTGAGGTTGATGTCAGATCGCTGATGATTAAAGCGAACCCTTAACGAATTCATTGTCTCGCCGACGTATTGTTGGCTACATCTTGTACAGCTATAGGGTGAAACTTGTGCTCACTCTACAGGCTACAATTCTTTATGGATTCTTTTGATTTTTTTGTGGGTCTGTATCGTTACAAAGATAATCCCTATTGATTTCCCTGATGAATGGGTAATTTCTCACCTAAATATCGTATTTAAAATCTGCAACACATAGACATGCCTCAAAATATTGTTTAAGAATTAACACGAGAAAAAAACCTAATAATGAAGCAATCCAGAAAAATCTGCTTAAAATCCCATATAGATTCAACATGAACCAAATGTGAATGGACAACAAACAATGCCTTGTCCTTAATATCAAAGCTGCTGGTGGGCGTATGTCATCTTTCTCATTTGCTCAGCTTGTTAGTCGATTTGCTCAGCTTGTTTGTCGCTTGCTGCAACGTACGGAGTTCAATAATTTTCAATTAAAATTTAGAAATGGATAGTTCGGTACATCTGATCTGCATTTGAAAAAAAAGATTCCCTTATTCAAAAATTCACATATTCAGACCAACCGAAGTCTATCTAAAATTTTCATTAGCATTTTGTATTTATATTTCGAATCATACAAAATGATTGAAGAAATTTATATTCTGTATGAGTTGTAAACAAAAAATAAGCATGTCGCTGTTTCAAGGTGAGACATTTTACCGAGCTTCTTTGAGATACGATATGTAAACGTTAAATATACATAGACAGATGGGAAATGAAATAGGATAGGCATAGGTTAATGACTGATAATGTTTTTTTTCGTATTGTATACTGTATGGTGTTGTGCCGTCTGACTTGGAGAAGAAAAGGAAAGATTAAAATTCAATGCATTGCAGTTTTTAAGTGTGAATTTTCAAATGGTAAGCCGAATCAAATATCAAAATAAATTAGCATTGCCTTTCATTCATTGCTTGGTTTATTCATTTATTCATTTCACCAGTCGTGATAATAACTCGTCTCTTTAATTATGTACCTAAGTTTAACAAGTTTCTTTATTTCTTCTCCGGGAGTAATAATGTATCGACCACATCTGCAAAGGAAGTTTTCCGCTGTGTTGGGTGTATGCAATTAGAGAGCCCATTTGTTTGAAATAAGCTTGTCACATACGCATGCAATTTTTAATAGCTCTCCTTTAATTTTATTTCCAATTACCATATCTCACACTATAAATAAAGCTGCGATGGAATTATCTACCATGTGGGTATCTATATTCTGGGCAACCACTAGCAATCTAAATCTGAATAGTTGTCACACACGTATATTCTAATCAGGCTGCGGTATTTGACCATTTTTATCTTGTGTTGGTTCTAATGAATACTGGTTTATAAAAATAGGTACAGATAATGGTTAAGAAGAATAAATATATATGAGTAGTCGATCCGACAAGATTGTCCAACTGAATAGAGTCAAGCCATATGATAATTGTATATGTTTAATGTAACGACGTTTCGGCCTTGATTGCCCTTTGTCCAGTGAGGTTTACATGATTTTTCGTGTTTGGCCGAACTCAAAACTCGAGTTATATCAAGAATATATATAGTTAGATAATAGTTATTGGTTAAGTAGCAAGAATAGTTACAGATTCCGGTACAGAATAGTGGTAGATAATGGTTAAGAAGAATTGTTAGAGATATTGATTAATAAGTTTAGTTTTAGATAATGGTCAGGAAGGTGTCATGGATATTGGAGATATCAGGAGATCAGTTAAAGATACTGGTTAAGGACAACCGTTATTGATAATGGTTAAGACGAAACTTATAAATATGTTAGATGACAGTGAGCCAAAAAGAAAGATAATAGAAGGTAAACTAGTTTTTTTTTTCAAAATAATGTGACGTTTTGTTTCTTGTTTACAGGATAAGAATGGGAGGAGGATGAAAACAATTTTATCATACTATCTTAATTTTTCAAATACTTGACTGTTGTGATTTTTGGGAGGGTCAGAATATTTCATATTTAGTGTGTTTGCCGAGGGAGCAGATTCAGGAAGAACCCGACGTGATTTTTGTATTCATGTACACATGTGCATTAGTGGTCCAAATAATATAATAAAAATATTGAGGTCATCTTTTAACTTTTCCGATTTATTCTAATGCACAAAACGGGCCTGTTCTTATATACACTGTAATAACCCTGACAAGCAGAATTGTAGTGTTGTTTAAAGAAACTCCTACTTGAATGAACAAATAAAGAGAAGGAATCAAAAAAAAAAAAAAAAATAACCTCGAGAATTTTATTTTATCCTATTAATGGAAAAGATTAATAACAAAAGAAGAACAAAAATATTATTCAGATTCAGTAAACTAAAATTTGATGTATCTAACCAATAATATAATATAGATTGTAAAATACGCAAACTCACGTATCCCTTTAAATCAAACAATTTGATGATCTGATTGTTTAAGTAAACATTAACTATAAAAACAAATAATATTTATACATTTTACGGGGCGCTTAACAAGTCAATATAAAATTTCATCAGCTGATAGGGCCGCGTGACCTATTTCAATGTAAAGTCTATAGAAAATTATCCATGTTCCGACCTAGTTTGGAAAAAGATATTTGAGTTCTGTTTTTGCCCACATGTCCAGATAGCCCATGTGGATGTCGGTGGCAAATTCCAGCTCTCAGGCCTGGTAACTTTTCGCGCAAAAAATTTATTTGTGTTTGAGCACCTTTCTGTGAATCACAGTGTGGAATCAGCCAATTGCTAGTTTGCAAAGTTAGGGATTTCAATTGGGTTTTTGGGGTTTTTTGAACTCCCTTAGCTGTCAGGAGTAGGAAATGACCAAGACTTGAGCTTAATGTGTTTATTTGGAAAAGTTAGCCATTTGTCATATTTGCTTCTAGTGGCCTATATGCAAGCCATATACCAACTTTTTCAAAAGTTTCTCTTGATCTATAGCAGGTATTTGAGTTCTGTTTTTGCCCACATGTCCAGATAGCCCATGTGGATGTCGGTGGCAAATTCCAGCTCTCTAGCCTGATAACTTTTCCTGCAAAAAATTTATTTGTGTTTGAGCACCTTTCTGTGAATCACAGTGTGGAATCAGCCAATTGCTAGTTTGCAAAGTTAGGGATTTCAATTGGGTTTTTGGGGTTTTTTGAACTCCCTGAGCTGTCAGGAGTAGGAAATGACCAAGACTTGAGCTCAATTTGTTTATTTGGGAAAGTTAGCCATTGGTCATATATGGCTGCACTGGCCTATATGCAAGCCATATACCAACCTTTTCAAAAGTTTCTCTTGATCTATGGCAGGTATTTGAGTTCTGTTTTTGCCCACATGTCCGGATAGCCCATCTGGATGTTGCCTGCAAATTCCAGCTTTGTAGCTTGGTAACTTTGCGCGCAAAAAATTTATTTGTGTTTGAGCACCTTTCTGTGAAACACAGTGTGGAATGACCAAATTGCTAGTTTGCAAACTTATGGATTTTAATTGGGTTTGGGTTTTTTTTTTAAGTCCCTGAGCTGTCAGGAGTAGGAAATGACCAAGACTTGAGCTTTATGTGTTTATTTGGAAAAGTTAGCCATTTGTCATATTTGCTTCTAGTGGCCTATATGCAAGCCATATACCAACTTTTTCAAAAGTTTCTCTTGATCTATGGCAGGTATTTGAGTTCTGTTTTTGCCCACATGTCCAGATAGCCCATGTGGATGTCGGTGGCAAATTCCAGCTCTCTAGCCTGGTAACTTTTCGCGCAAAAAATTTATTTGTGTTTGAGCACCTTTCTGTGAATCACAGTGTGGAATCAGCCAATTGCTAGTTTGCAAAGTTAGGGATTTTAATTGGGTTTGGGTTTTTTTTTGAAGTCCCTGAGCTGTCAGGAGTAGGAAATGACCAAGACTTGAGCTCAATTTGTTTATACGGGAAAGTTAGCAATTGGTCATATATGGCTGCACTGGCCTATATGCAAGCCATATACCAACTTTTTCAAAAGTATTTCTTGATCTATGGCAGATATTTGAGTTCTGTTTTTGCCCACATGTCCAGATAGCCCATGTGGATGTTGGCAGCAAATCCCAGCTCTCCAGCTTTGTAACTTTTCGCGCAAAAAATTTATTTGTGTTTGAGCACCTTTCTGTGAAACACAGTGTGGAATGACCAAATTGCTAGTTTGCAAACTAATGGATTTTAATTGGGTTTTTGAGGTTTTTTGAGCTCCCTGAGCTGTCAGGAGTAGGAAATGACCAAGACTTGAGCTCAATTTGTTTATACGGGAAAGTTAGCAATTGGTCATATATGGCTGCACTGGCCTATATGCAAGCCATATACCAACTTTTTCAAAAGTATTTCTTGATCTATGGCAGATATTTGAGTTCTGTTTTTGCCCACATGTCCAGATAGCCCATCTGGATGTTGCCTGCAAATTCCAGCTTTGTAGCTTGGTAACTTTGCGCGCAAAAAATTTATTTGTGTTTGAGCACCTTTCTGTGAAACACAGTGTGGAATGACCAAATTGCTAGTTTGCAAACTTATGGATTTTAATTGGGTTTGGGTTTTTTTTTAAGTCCCTGAGCTGTCAGGAGTAGGAAATGACCAAGACTTGAGCTTAATGTGTTTATTTGGAAAAGTTAGCCATTTGTCATATTTGCTTCTAGTGGCCTATATGCAAGCCATATACCAACTTTTTCAAAAGTTTATCTTGATCTATGGCAGGTATTTGAGTTCTGTTTTTGCCCACATGTCCAGATAGCCCATGTGGATGTTAGCAGCAAATCCCAGCTCTCCAGCTTTTTAACTTTTCGCGCAAAAAATTTATTTGTGTTTGAGCACCTTTCTGTGAAACACAGTGTGGAATGACCAAATTGCTAGTTTGCAAACTAATGGATTTTAATTGGGTTTTTGAGGTTTTTTGAGCTCCCTGGGCTGTCAGGAGTAGGAAATGACCAAGACTTGAGCTAAATTTGTTTATTGGGAAAAGTTAGCCATTGCTCATATATGGCTGCACTGGCCTATATGCAAGCCATATACCAACTTTTTCAAAAGTATTTCTTGATCTATGGCAGATATTTGAGTTCTGTTTTTGCCCACATGTCCAGATAGCCCATGTGGATGTTAGCAGCAAATCCCAGCTCTCCACCTTTGTAACTTTTCGCGCAAAAAATTTATTTGTGTTTGAGCACCTTTCTGTGAAACACAGTGTGGAATGACCAAATTGCTAGTTTGCAAACTAATGGATTTTAATTGGGTTTTTGAGGTTTTTTGAGCTCCCTGGGCTGTCAGGAGTAGGAAATGACCAAGACTTGAGCTAAATTTGTTTATTGGGAAAAGTTAGCCATTGCTCATATATGGCTGCACTGGCCTATATGCAAGCCATATACCAACTTTTTCAAAAGTATTTCTTGATCTATGGCAGATATTTGAGTTCTGTTTTTGCCCACATGTCCAGATAGCCCATGTGGATGTTAGCAGCAAATCCCAGCTCTCCACCTTTGTAACTTTTCGCGCAAAAAATTTATTTGTGTTTGAGCACCTTTCTGTGAAACACAGTGTGGAATGACCAAATTGCTAGTTTGCAAACTAATGGATTTTAATTGGGTTTTTGAGGTTTTTTGAGCTCCCTGGGCTGTCAGGAGTAGGAAATGACCAGGACTTGAGCTAAATTTGTTTATTGGGAAAAGTTAGCCATTGCTCATATATGGCTGCACTGGCCTATATGCAAGCCATATACCAACTTTTTCAAAAGTATTTCTTGATCTATGGCAGATATTTGAGTTCTGTTTTTGCCCACATGTCCAGATAGACCATGTGGATGTTAGCAGCAGATCCCAGCTGTCCAGCTTTGTAACTTTTCGCGCAAAAAAGTTATTTGTGTTTGAGCACCTTTCTGTGAAACATAGTGTGGAATGACCAAATTGATAGTTTGCAAACTTATGGATTTTAATTGGGTTTGGGTTTTTTTTTAAGTTCTGTTTTTGCCCACATGTCCAGATAGCTCATCTGGATGTTGCCTGCAAATTCCAGCTTTGTAGCTTGGTAACTTTGCGCGCAAAAAAATTTATTTGTGTTTGAGCACCAAATTGCTAGTTTGCAAACTTATGGATTTTAATTGGGTTTGGTTTTTTTTTTAAGTTTCTGAGCTGTCAGGAGTAGGTAATGACCAAGACTTGAGCTTAATGCGTTTATTTGGAAAAGTTAGCCATTTGTCATATTTGCGTCTAGTGGCCTATATGCAAGCCAATACACAGGTTTTCAAAAGTAGTGCTGTCCAGATAGCCCATCTGGATGTTGCCTGCAAATTCCAGCTTTGTAGCTTAGTAACTTTGCGCGCAAAAAACACATTGTGGAATGACCAAATTGCTAGTTTGCAAACTTATGGATTGTAATTGCTGGCAGCCATTGAGCAGGAACAACCAAAACTTGAGCTCAATTGATGTATTTGGAAAAGTTAGCTATTAGTCATATTTGCCTCTTATGGCCAATATGCAAGCCAAACACAACAATTTTTCTAAGTATTTTTGTTCTATGGCAGATATTTGAGTACTGTTTTTTCCCAAATTGACAGCTAGCCCGCGTGGATGATGCCTGCAAATTTTAGCTTTGTAGCTTGGTAACTTTGCGAGCAAAAAAATTATTTGTGTTTGAGCACCTTTCTCCGTGAAACACTGTGCAGAATGAGAAAAAAACTTATGGATTTAAAAGGGGCACAGGCTTGATTTGTTTCGGACAATCATCCGACAGCCTCAAACACATGAAATGTTTTGTTTAGCTAATCAGACATAGTCTACAGAGCTTACCTTTGAAATTTGAGCCTTCAAATCCATGGGAATACATATTTATCCGTGTTTGAAAATCATAATGTCTTAAGATATTATGAACGTCCCGCCATATTGGAAAATGAAAGAGTTATAAATAGACTACTGCGCAGGCCCACACTGGTAAAAACAAAAAGAAAGTACATGTAATAACAATTGTAGATTTTGTCAACAGGACACACAATTTTCAGACTGACTGAAGACCAGCCGCGTTCAGCACGGAAAAAAATAAAAAGTGAAATTTTTGAGGTATATTTCAAGGTATTTTGCGATTTTCTTAGAGCTTGAGTATTTCTGAGGACTGTTTAAATGTAACAAAGGCCCAAAACGATCACTAAAAATCAAGATTGTGCCCCTTTAATTTGGTTTTGAAGGCTTTTTGAACTCCCTGGCACCTATTGAGCAGGGAAAGACCAAAACTTTAGCTCAATTGGTGTATTTGGAAAAGTTAGCCATTAGTCATATTTGCCTCTTATGGCCAATATGCAAGCCAAACACAACAATTTTTCAAAGTATTTTTTGTTCTACGGCAAATATTTGAGTTCTGTTTTTTCCCAAATTGACAGCCAGCCCACGTGGATGATACCTGCAAATTTCAGCTGTGTAGCTTGGTAACTTTACAAGCAAAAAAATTATTTGTGTTTGAGCACCTTTCTCTGTGAAACACTGTGCAGAATGAGAAAAAATTTTTAGTTTACAAACTTATGGATTTTAATTGGGTTTTTTTAAGGCTTTTTTTAACTCCCTGGCACCCATTGAGCAGGAAAAAAACCAAAACTTGAGCTCAATTGGTGTATTTGGAAAAGTTAGCCATTAGTCATATTTGCCTCTTATGGTCAATATGCAAGCCAAACACAACAATTTTTCAAAGTAAATTTTTTTTTCTATGGCAGATATTTGAGTTCTGTTTTTCCCCAAATTGACAGCTTGCCCACGTGGATGATGCCTGCAAATTTTAGCTTTGTAGCTTGGTAATTTTGCGAGCAAAAAAAATATTTGTGTTTGAGCATCTTTCTGTGAAACACTGTGCAGAATGAGAAAATTTCTAGTTTACACACATATGGATTTTAATTGGGTTTTGAAGGCCTTTTGAACTCCCTGGCACCCATTGAGCAGGAAAAGACCCAAAAATTGAGCTCAATTGGTGTATTTGGAAAAGT
Organism: Nipponacmea schrenckii; assembly: GCA_030562195.1. NCBI lineage: Eukaryota > Metazoa > Mollusca > Gastropoda > Lottiidae > Nipponacmea > Nipponacmea schrenckii. The sequence continues at coordinate 31,106,395 of JAUJPP010000007.1, forward strand.
TAGCCATTAGCCATATTTGCCTCTTATGGCCAATATGCAAGCCAAACACAACAATTTTTCAAAGTATTTTTTGGTCTATGGCAGATATTTGAGTTCTGTTTTTTTTCCCCAAAATTTACAGCTAGCCCACGTGGATGATGCCTGCAAATTTCAGCTTTGTAGCTTGGTAACTTTACAAGCAAAAAAAATATTTGTGTTTGAGCACCTTTCTGTGAAACACTGTACAGAATGAGAAAATTTCTAGTTTACACACTTATGGATTTTAATTTGGTTTTTTAAGGCTTTTTTTAACTCCCTGGCACCCATTGAGCAGGAAAAAAACCAAAACTTGAGCTCAATTGGTGTATTTGGAAAAAATTAGCCATTAGTCATATTTGCCTCTTATGGCCAATATGCAAGCCAAACACAACAATTTTTCAAAGTAGTTTTTGTTCTATGGCAGACATTTGTGTTCTGTTTTTTTTCCCCAAAATTTAAAGCTAGCCCACGTGGATGATGCCTGCAAATTTCAGCTTTGTAGCTTGGTAACTTTGCGAGCAAAAACATTATGTGTTTGAGCACCTTTCTGTGAACCATTGTGCAGAATGAGAAAATTTTTTAGTTTACAAACTTATGGATTTTTTAAATTTGGGTTTTTTTTAAAGGGTTTTTGAACTCCCTGGCACCCATTGAGCAGGGAAAAGACCAAAACTTGAGCTCAAGTGGGGGTATTTGGAAAAGTTAGCCATTAGTCATATTTGCCTCTTATGGCCAATACGCAAGCCAAACACAACAATTTTTTTAAAGTATTTTTTTGTTCTACGGCAAATATTTGAGTTCTGTTTTTTCCCAAATTGACAGCCAGCCCACGTGGATGATACCTGCAAATTTCAGCTTTGTAGCTTGGTAACTTTGCGAGCAAAAAAATTATTTGTGTTTGAGCACCTTTCTGTGAACCACTGTGCAGAATGAGAAAATTTCTAGTTTACAAACTTATGGATTTTAATTGGGTTTTGAAGGCTTTTTGAACTCCCTGGCACCCATTGAGCAAGAAAAAACCAAAACTTGAGCTCAATTGGTGTATTTGGAAAAGTTAGCCATTAGTCATATTTGCCTCTTATGGCCAATATGCAAGCCAAACACAACAATTTTTCAAAGTATTTTTTGTTCTATGGCAGATATTTGAGTTCTGTTTTTTTCCAAATTGACAGCTAGCCCACGTGGATGATGCCTGCAAATTTCAGCTTTGTAGCTTGGTAACTTTGCGAGCAAAAAAATTATTTGTGTTTGAGCACCTTTCTGTGAAACACTGTGCAGAATGAGAAAATGTCTACTTTACAAACTTATGGATTTTAATTGGGTTTTTAAGGCTTTTTGAACTCCCTGGCACCCATTGAGCAGGAAAAGACCAAAACTTGAACTCAATTGGTCAAACACAACAATTTTTCAAAGTATTTTTTGTTCTATGGCAGATATTTGAGTTTTGATTTTTCCCAAATTGACAGCTAGCCCACGTTAATGATGCCTGCAAATTTCAGCTTTGTAGCTTGGTAACTTTGCGAGCAAAAAAATTATTTGTGTTTGAGCACCTTTCTGTGAAACATTGTACAGAATGAGAAAATTTCTAGTTTACAAATTTATGGATTTTAATTGGGTTTTAAAGGCGTTTTGAACTCCCTGGCACCCATTGAGCAGGAAAAGACCAAAACTTGAGCTCAATTGGTGTATTTGGAAAAGTTAGCCATTAGTCATATTTGCCTCTTATGGCCAAACACAACCATTTTTCAAAGTATTTTTTGGTCTATGGCAGATATTTGAGTTCTGTTTTTTCCAAAATTGATAGCTAGCCCACGTGGATGATGCCTGCAAATTTCAGCTTTGTAGCTTGGTAACTTTGCAAGCAAAAACATTATATGTGTTTGAGCACCTTTCTGTAAAACACTGTGCAGAATGAGAAAATTCCTCGTTTACAAATTTATGGATTTTAATTGGGTTTTAAAGGCTTTTTGAACTCCCTGGCACCCATTGAGCAGGAAAAAAACCAAAACTTGAGCTCAATTGGGGGTATTTGGGGAAAAATTAGCCATTAGTCATATTTGCCTCTTATGGTCAATATGCAAGCCAAACACAACAATTTTTCAAAGTATTTTTTGTTCTATGGCAGATATTTGAGTTCTGTTTTTCCCCAAATTGACAGCTTGCCCACGTGGATGATGCCTGCAAATTTTAGCTTTGTAGCTTGGTAATTTTGCGAGCAAAAAAAATATTTGTGTTTGAGCACCTTTCTGTGAAACACTGTGCAGAATGAGAAAATTTCTAGTTTACACACTTATGGATTTTAATTTGGTTTTGAAGGCTTTTTGAACTCCCTGGCACCCATTGAGCAGGAAAAGACCAAAACTTGAGCTCAATTGGTGTATTTGGAAAAGTTAGCCATTAGTCATATTTGCCTCTTATGGCCAATATGCAAGCCAAACAAAACAATGTTTCAAAATATTTTTTCTTCTATGGCAGAAATTTGAGTTCTGTTTTTCCCAAATTGACAACTAGCCCACGTGGATGATGCCTGCAAATTTAAGCTTTGTAGCTTGGTAACTTTGCGAGCAAAAAAATTATTTGTGTTTGAGCACCTTTCTGTGAAACACTGCAGAATGAGAAAATTTCTACTTTACACACTTATGGATTTTAATTGGGTTTTTAAGGCTTTTTGAACTCCCTGGCACCCATTGAGCAGGACAAGACCAAACCTTGAGCTAAATTGGTGTATTGGAAAAGTTAGCCCACGTGGATGTTTGTGGCAAATCGCAGCTCTCTAGCTTGGCATCTTTTTGCACAAAAACTTTATTTGTGTTTGAGCACCATTCTGTGAATCACAGTGTGGAATGATCAAATTGCTAGTTTGCAAAGTTATGGATTTTAATTGGGTTTTGGGGTTATTTTCAAATCCCTGAGCTGTCAGGATTAGGAAATGACCAAGAATAGAGCTAAATTTGTTTACTTGAAAAAGTCAGCCATTGGTAATAATATGTTGGTTCGGAGAAAAACATGTCGTGTCTGCACTTACCCACTGATGAAGACACTGTGTGTCGAAATACGTATTGCTCCCTCCCTACCCTGTTTATATTGTTATTTCTTTACTTTTGGATTCGATTTTTGTTATATTTGGATTCATTTATTGTAAGTTATTTTTGTTTTTTCATTCAAATAATACCAAATTATTATTATTACTGACTATTTTTTATGTATCATGGCAAACCCTCGTCATCGCAACACTTCCCGCCCAAGACCACTCATGGATATACGCGTACCCATCCCATATCACTACAGATATCATTATCCCCCCCCCTTTCCATCTCATCGTTACTATACTCCACCCCACCCACAGTATTTCCATCAACAGCAACGATACTACGCAAACCAGAGAGAAGACAATCGACATCCCCATAACTACCGAAAACCAAACCATCACAAAATTAGCCAAAATGCTGAATCCCCCTTCATCAGACTGTTCTATCAGATATTACAGGCCCTACATCACATGGCTACTATGAAATCCCAGACTACAGGCAGACACTCTCGCAGTTTCAATTTCAAATTACAAGAACTTGACAAATTTATCAAACCAGCTATGAAAAATAACTTGATTACTTCAATCATTTCTAAAATCAATCGTTCTTGGGCAAAAGATATCTCATCAGCTTTAGTAAATCACTATGATTCCATGTTAAGTGAAAAAATTAAATCAATAAAAGACAGTTCCTTCTCTCAACAACAAATTAAACAATTTTCTAGTAAAGCTCTCGATTGGGCTAAAGGTAATTATCGGAAAAAATTATCGCAAGAAACAATTACGGCATATTTCAATATTATAAAAGAGTTTTACTCGAATCCTGGTGAAAGCATGGATGTAGGCCCTTGTACACCTTCTGAAACAGTTAGTAAAAGAGCACCAACTAAAGTTTCTCGGATAAATAACCTTAAAGGTACACCAGGAAAACGACAACGCTCTCCTGATCAAGAAACAGCCACTCCATCAAAAAATCGAAAGACAGACACCACAACCAAATTGCCTCCTCTTCCAGCCCTTATTTCAACTCCTTTTAATATTCCACCACCAATTCGTCCAGCTTCTCCATCAGAGGAATATACCACGCCTCCTTCATCATCACCATCGACGTCATCTTCATCTAAACCCCCTTTACAATCCTCATCCACATCGTCAATTCCTCCACAGACACCCTCTCCACAAAAATCCCCTTTACCATCACAAAATCTTCCCCAAATACCCTCTTCATCAAAGCATACAACTTCATCAAGATCGCCAATTCCACCCCAAACCCCCCCTCCTTCGTCATCGAAAAGTCCTTCTCAGATAGCCTCTTCATCAAGACTTTATGCATTACCTCCTTCCACTTCCTCAAATTCTCGTAAGTCAGCCTCCTCGTCCAAAACTTTATCCCCAACCCCCTCACCCAAATCAACTTCAACTAGGAGATCAGTTCGACCAGCCCGGAAACTTAACATGGATCTTCCTCGTCGCCATGATCCCAAGAAGAAAAGTGCATGGCACTTACCTCCTATTACTAAACCTATTCTTATAATTGGATCATCGAACATCAGCAACATTCCAAAAGGCCAAGATGATGTTCAAATGGAATCCTATCCAGGTGGTAAGATATGGCATATCAAGAATATCCTCAACAACTTTGTCCCTTCTTCATATTCACCACGCCACCTTATTCTACATATTGGTTTCAACAATAGATCTGAAGATGGTCGCACTATTTATCGAAATTTATTAGATCTCTTGGATACAGTTAAAACTATCTTTCCTAACACCACCACCCATATTACTCATATCCCTACACATCAGTTTTCCAGTCGAAATTTAAAAACGAGAGTAAGAACCTCCAAACCTTCAACGACCTCATAACCAGCCAGCCACCTACTGATATCAATGACATAGTACCAGCACCAGGACCAATCAAAGTCAGGAATGATCTCATACACTGGGTTCCTGTAACGGCAGATCATCTCTTCAACCACTGGATTAACAACTTAAATCCTTTAAACTAGAAACGGGGGGCCTAGTTCCAAACACAGTACAGTTGGGTAAGACAATTGTTAACCTAAGCCACAAATCGCTAACCGTAAGGGTGGTGAATGGCTCAGTGGTTAGCGAGTTGGACTGTCGTCTGCTAGGCGACTAGGTGCCGTGGGTTCGAATCCCGATCGGTGCGAGGAAATAACTAATTAGGCCTGATTCCTAGGCCCGTGCTTTCCCGGAACTACGAGATAGTAGTTTCCCCCCCCCCCCTCTACCTAAACGACGAGAAACTCTTAGATAAGGGTCTAAAATTCATACCTTCTTCTTCGCCAAAATCCCTAGCACCAGTTCACGAAGCAGTTGCAAAATTTCAACGACTATTGAGATTGAGCTATTTTTACAGGAAAAGTCCTTCTCGGGGTCCTATTACCAAATTTGTAGAAAAATCAACTTTTACGCCCTGTGATGGCCTTATGAATCAAGAAATTTTAAAAGTTTTCGATGAAATGAACAATGAAATATCTCATATACCTCTGGTACATGATAAATCGAATCTATCACACGCGGAGCGTACTGCTTTGAATTTAAAAAATGACCAATCTATCATCATTAGAAAAAGTGATAAAGGTAGTTGCTGTGTCATACTCAATAGAGATGATTACATTCAAGAAGCTGAAACCCAATTAGGTAATACTGAACATTACCAAATTTTGGCAAACCCTATCTATCATGAAACAGCTACTTTGATATTAAATATTCTTTCAAAATTACTTGAACAAAACTTTATTAATGACAAACAATTTAATTATTTGAATCCCGACTCACAAATTAGACAGCGCCATTTATATACCTTACCTAAAATTCATAAAGATCCAGCTACTGAATGGTTTGTACCATATCAGATACCAAAAGGGCGGCCAATCATATCTGATTGTTCAAGTGAATCCTACCGGATCTCGGAATACATTGATCATTTTTTATTACCTTTGGCCTCAAAACATCCATCATATGTAAAAGATACCAATGATTTTGTTGCAAAAATCAAGCAGCTAAAAATACCAAAAAAATGCCATTTTAATCTCCCTTGATGTTCAAAGCATGTACACTCGGATAGATAATGTTTCTGGTCTCCGCGCTGTAAGAAAGGCTTTTGACAGGTATCCTGACATCAGCCGCCCTGACACCGCGATATTAGACTTATTGGAAATATGTCTAAGTAGAAATGACTTCACCTTTAATGAAAAAGTATACCTTCAGATCTCTGGTACTGCCATGGGCAAACGATTTGCCCCTTCATACGCCAACATATTCATGCAGAATGGGAAAGAGAAGTATCTCTTCTTTGTCCATTACTCCCATATTTTTACGTCCGTTTCCTTGACGATATTTTCATAGTTTGGACACATACCATAGAAGAATTCTGGGAATATTTCGATATTCTCAATAATTACCACCCTTCAGTAAAACTAACAGCCAAAATTAGCGAAAACCGTATAGATTTCCTTGATACGACAGTATTCAAGGGAAAAGATTTTACTACTTCTGGGAAATTAGATATCAAGGTTTTCTTTAAGGAAACTGGCACCCACCCAAATTTTGTTCAAATCATCTTTTCATCCTAAACACACCTTTTCAGGGGTAATCAAATCCCAAATATTACGGTTCCACCGAATTTGTACGCGGGAAAAGGACTTTGAGGAGGCATGTGCAATTGTTTTCAAACAATTGCAGCAGCGGGGTTATGCGAAGCGGTTTTTACGCAAAATAAAAAATTCAACCCTTTGCGAACTTAAGGCTAAAAACAATGCCCAGAATGTTGAAATCCTCGGTGTTTGTTCAAAACCCTGTCTGAAATCTTCTTGTCTAACTTGTCCCTTTTTCAACTCAACTCCCTTCTTTTTCAATACCTCTAATAATGCCAAATTTGCCATAGAAGAAAATCTTACTTGTGACAGCGGCAATATCATCTACCTCATATCATGTACAGCTTGTCAAAAACAATATATTGGAGAAACAAAAAATAAATTGAGAACTCGATTCAATGGCCATAGATTTGATATAAATCATAATTTGGATAAAACTGTGGCTAAACATTTCAACCAATCAGACCATCACATAAATAATGCAAGAATCACCCCTATTGAACAAATTTATGAACAGACTGATATTCCAACTAGAACTTTTCGACTGCTTAGAGAAAACTACTGGATAAATAAACTGGTTTAAATGTTCAAGTTGACTATCAGATAATTCCTTTTGTTATACTTTTCAGTAGTACATCCTCCAAGCCATACCCATTATCAAAGAAATGTATAAACGCCTCCAACACATTTTCCCTGATATTTTCCACAAAAAATTAATTATTGCTTTTAAGCGTAATAGAAATTTAAGTGATATTTTAGTCCAGGGCAGACTAAAACCTATAATAGTATAATCATTATTTACCTCTTATTTTAGATTTGTATATAAGCAGATGCTGGTTACAGTTTTCCATAAATTGCAATGTATCAATCAGTTTTCGAAAAAAATTTTTTTTTTTTTTTTTTTTTTTTTTTTTCCCAACTCACTATTTTTTTGCACATAACTGTTATTGGTGGTACTGAATCTTCTCCTCGGCCTGTGCTTTCGTAATTTCAATTATATATTGTTTTTACAACCACTTTCACCTCAAACTGAGAACATGGGATTTAATTTTCAGTCACAAATCATATCATAAAAGGAATATACTTTATATCCATATATTGTAAATGCTTTCTTTCATCAAAAATACACGTTTAGATTAAATAATAACAAATTAATTAATGTTTAATTCAATTCATGGTTTATGAATACATATTTATCAACCTTAATCGCTCATTTACACTCATCTACTGGCAAATATGTGTAAAATGGATGACAATCGGTGGGAATATATTCGAGTAGTTTCATCAGATCTTTCTTCTTTTCAAAGTCAATTGGAATTCTAGCTGAATAAGCGCACGGTATACTATAGGAGGAGTAGTTAAATGTCTGACCACGTTTTCTGTATGATTTTTCTATAAAATCTCCATTTATCTCAGGTGAGAAATACACTTTCACATCATTGGGTTCCTAAGAATATTTGATATGGTAAATCGAAATAATGCCACTCAATGCATTCTGCTTGCAACTTGTCAAATTCAAATGATCAAAATTCTTAATTTCTTTGTGTGTAATTTCTTGTACAGAATATGCATTGCGTTAATTAGCAGATTTCATGTGTTATATAGTTGGATGGAAGGTATATGTCAGATCTTTTGATGCTGCCCTCGATGCACGAGTGCATAGAATCACACTCATTTTGACTGTGGCCTGATTCAAAGAATTTCTGTTCGATGGTTTTGATGTTGGTTGAATTGTGGAGATAATGAATTAGAGATGTACATTTTATTCTCATAGGAGCGACGGGCCCAAGAGAGGGCATGGGCAAAAGTGCGGTCGATGGCTGGGTGTGATAAAGACTTGGTTCGGATGAAGATGAGTTCTTCTTGAAGGATGGTTTGATAATTATCGATCAGAGTCGTTACCTTTGAGAGCCATGTCCGATTGAGGGATCTAATATTCGCGTCGACAGCTGATGTTTTCATTGCTGGACGGATAAAACTGTCCAACTCAGAGACTTTGCGTTTGAAGGTGAACGCTGGTTAACCTTGTTGCTGAAGGATAAGGATTGCCAGATGATGTAGACACTGCAAAACTTGGAAGAATACCTTAACAAAGGGTTCTTCCTCATTATGAGTGGGAACAGGTTGGCGTCTGTGTTGGTGTGCGTTTCTGGTGGTTATCTTTGGATGGGTAGTCTGTGTCGTGGGCAGGTCGGGCACTGTTTTATTTACGCACCCCCAACTTCCCATAAAGCTATCGATTTGAAACTTGGCAGGGATACTTATATGTGTCCTGAATGTTCACAGCAAATTTCAGACGATTCCGACCATTCCTTCTATTTTTAATTATTTTTCAAAGTGTTGAAATGACTGAAATTTCTTCAGATAAATTGGATAATGGCGAAATAGCAGGTGGGCTTAACTCTTTTGTTTAGTCGTACTTGCTTTGAAATATCATTCAATTTCAGGTCATTTCGACCAAAAATTGTCAATTTTCCACTGCGATGTAACGAATATAGCCGCAATCTTTTTCGTTTGAGTTTACAAAAATGCCATTGACGCATACACATTGATCTGGAAATTTAAAATGCGATAACAGTAATGTATTGATTACTTAGAGTTACTTAGAGTTATTTCTGGATCAGGTCCTTAGACCCTATACCAGACTCATCTGTTGTTGGGTTAGGGATTTTGGTAGGTCACGTATTGGTGCCTTGAAGTTTTCGTACAGAACCTCCTGAATTGACCAATGATTGTCAAGTCTATTCTTGAAGGTATTTTTTGTCGGTGCTGTGACAACTTCTTCAGGGAGTCCGTTCCATATAATTACGTTTCTGTTTGTGAAATAATTCTTTCTAATCAGTGTTGTGCAGCGTTCTGGTAGATCTTCAAGGAGTTTCCTCTGGTTGGTGGTCTTTCCGTTACATCCTTCCATAGTTTTATGAAGGTACTTCCTTCTTTGTCATAGTGTTGGTGTACAAATTTATATAATTCAAGCATGTCTCCTCTATGTCTTCTGTAGAGTTGGTAATAGGTCTTTGTAATGATTGCTGATTACTCACAGCAATTTTCAGACTGATCAGACAAGTCTCACTGTGTTAAATCAATCGATAAAGTCATCCCGCCATGCCCCTATTGCTCATCGAACCCGGAATTATTTCCAATCGGGATATGGACACATATCCCTCTGCCAAGTTTCAAATCGATAGCTTTACGGGAAGTTGGGGGGTGCGTAAGTAAAACAGTGCTGGCAGGTCGATGGTTATCTCTGGATGGAAAGGCTGGTTGGTCGGTGGTTGGGTGGGATATAAATGTCTGGATTGGTTGGTGGTCGACGGTTGGTAGGTGATAGAAATCTATGGAATACTGGGCCGTTGTAGGGTACGTGATGTTGGTTTGGATGGCGATTAGAACTGCGATGTCTGGCTTCTTGCCAGTGGTTGTCGAAGTTGCGGAGCACAATGAAAATATATCTAGGTTAGACGGGAAATGTTCAGCGGTTTTCGAAATATTATTCTATAACAAGTGTCAAACAGTATTAGCTCAGAAAGGGCTATGGCCGTTTCAAAGATATGGTTTCCGCATATCATACGAAAAAGTTTATTGTTGCGCATCTTCTGCACACGGATTGGTGTAGAAAACATTGAATTGGAGGGCTTCCATGGTACAAAAACAATACATACAGTACTCGCTAGTGGCTCTGAAAGGGTTAATGAGCAGTCAGAGCCAATTAGAGTTAACTATGCACAATCTAATCCAGTTTCGATAAATCTTTTCTCTATGATAAAAATGAGAGAAAAGTCAGTGTTAGATGGTGATGAGAATGTAATGTTTGTTGTTGGTATTGATTGACAGACGGGGTCTCTGGAGGTTCAGGAAAATACAATATAGGTACATTGACATCTATAGATCTATTTAAACATTAGGAACTTCTAATACTACAACAACAAAATCATATAAATTATCCACTGCTACATGTCGGCATGTCTGGTCAGAACAGCGGTTAACTCCAATCTCCCTAACTCTGACCAGTACTATATTATATCTCTCTATCTGGCGAACACCACTCACCTCTCATGTCCAAATTAGGCTGACCAGTGGAGAGTACATCAGTAACTGATCCGTGCCAAATATATTAGTAGTTACTAATAGTGAACGGATCAGGTTACAAGAACATAGTCCCATAAAAGCACTGGCCTAGGTCACAAAGTAAAGAGTTCTGGCCTAGGTCAGAAAGTAAAGAGTCAGTGTTCGACTTAATAGAAAAAAAATGCAAAAAGCTTGAACAGGGAATCGAACACCCGACCTCAAAGTTGCCGAGCAAAAGATTGCCGAGCCATCGCCAAACCCACCAGGCCACCGAGACCGATAATTTTACGTGACCTCTTACAACCTAGCCATATTTGGATAGAGGAAGCGACATCTTTTGGTCAGTGTTTACGCTAGAATTGGTACAGAATACTTGACGAAAGGAAAAGTTAGTTAAGCTATCATGTTTACTTACAAGTTTACTAAAATGTATTACATTTGGGAAAATCATTTTAGCAAAATTAGAATCGAAAAAAAGGGCGAAAATTCTTTCGATCTGTCTCAGGTTTACTGGGGTTGTTCAAAATGTATGACGAAGAAAGCTTTCAATTTTGCATCGACTAATGCCCTTGAATTCGTTTCGTCGGGTTTTTTTTCTTGGTTTTTTTGCGCATTAGCAAGATCATGACCGACCATTTCCGTCTGGAAGATCAGGACAGTCACTATGAAATTCAGTCATGATAGTTAGTACTAGTATTATGAATACAGAGTTTAATTTCAGTCTGGTTAGACCGGACAAAAATCATAAGGAAAGATTTACGCCTGGATGATTAAGACTACGAGCAATTACAACCAAGCTATACCCTTTGTAATACGAGACAATCGTGACCTTGGAAAGTTATTGGTACGAATGTGGACTTTCACACAGTTAGGCAGCTTGGCTCAACATTTTGGCTCATAAATCGCTGACTTATAATTTACAGCCGCTAGTTTTTTGTAATGAGACATACAAACACGTTGCAAAAGAGGTCACAAAATCTCGGTAGCCAAATCTAGAAAAAAATCCACAAAATTTTTCATTTTTGGCCAGTTAGATACGAGTAATTCCGAACAAACCCTGACTCGAAGGTTCAGAACGTGCCGACAAATTAGACCAATTATCACCAATCAGTGTCACTCAACCTGAATTTTCAATCAGTAGATTAAAGCTAAACTGCGATTGGATAATGATATTTCAACCAATGAAAGTCAGAAAGTAGGCGAAATTTCGGCCCTATTGCAAGACCACATAAAGGGATGTAATTCTTATATCACGGTTTATTTTCAGACAACATTCAATTAAACACAGTCGCCCATGCTCTTCATCATATGGTACCGACCTTCAATTTAGCTCAGGGTTAGGTTTCGAGGAAGGGAGGATTGAATGTTGAGGCCTAGAGTGGAACACATATTTTATTGAGAAATGGGGATCTGGTTCTGTTGGATAATTTTCTTTTGTTCCGATCTGAAATTAGAGAAAAAAATCAGCGAGAAGTATAGTACCTGTTAAGTACAGATGGTTTTTAGTTCATTATGAACAAGGTTGTCATTAAGTTCTGATATTTGGAATATACAACTATCATTTTCTGCTTATAGACATGGGGAAATTTCTCTTGAAGACTCTTATAATGGGCTTGAACTATCCTGCTTCCTTAATTACTGGTTGTATTAAATGGAACTACAAAGGGTGCTATGCCTACACTGTGGTGAATATTAAGTCCTATGGGTCTTGCTGTATTTAATGTCTCGATCCAATGGGCTTCTCTAGATTGACGGAATTTGGTAGTTTCATCTTCGGGCAAGTCGATTTCTATTCGCTGAGGTCGTCAAGTGAATGGTCGTCTAGGTTGAAATGATTAGAAACAGGCTTGTCTTTTCTGATCTGTGAGCATTAAAACGAGCGCGTAATTTGTTCTTTGTTTTCCCGATACATGTATTTTGTTTGGGACATTTTTTACATGAAATTAAGTTAGGTGCTCTTGGATCGGGTATCTTTTATTCGTAGAGTTGCTTAAAAAATAATGAGTTTCTGATATAAAGGGACATGTTTTGGATCTGGTTGACATACATGGGGCACTCCTTAGGCACTTCGGCATAAAGTCTATTTTAAGCTGTTATCTGTGCTAAGGTGGAATTTGTTATGTTTCGTTAAACTCGTTTAGAGTATTCACGCTCTTTCAGTTTTGAAAACACAATCGTACAGGCTTGGTTGAAATCAGAAGACGTTCAAATTCGGTGAAATCGTAAAACTTGTGACTTAATTTTATTACGTCACTAACACTTCCGGAATCAGATGAGATGCACGCATGCGTGGGTCACTAGAATCAGTTCGCAGCTTGGGTCTAGCAAGACAAGACGTGTGTTTCGTCTTGCTTCGAACTTTTTATTGGCCTCCTTGTCAACAGTAGGTGTCCATTTTCAAGGTTGCATCTACCTGTTTTGCTTTACGAAGTATTATATTTCGAGGCCATTCTAACAAACTCGACGTGGTTGAGTTGGTACAATTTATTATTCTCCGGCCAATTTGGTTTCACCGGCTCACGAGGTGGGCACGTGTGTTTTATCAACAACCAAAATGGCGGACCCCATACAGAAAGAAGTTAACTCTTCTTTGAAAGCTTCCGAAACCCAATTACCGGTAAGCCAAATTACTACGAACACCACAGATAGGAAGAGCCGGAAACGTTCCTCCAAAGATATTTCGGTGACTCCTTCTAACAAAACTAAAAGTGGCGAGGCTGCTTGTGGTTCTAATGTCAATAAACAAACTGCCAATGTCAGTGAACCGACGTTGTCGGATATTATGAAAATCCTACGGGATAAACAAGCCGAGCAGAATGCTAAAATCTCAGATATCATGACTAAAGTGGATGATCTTTATTATGCGGATTGTGATGATAATATCTTGAATGAATCAGGGTCCCCACCTGGGCCTGGTGAGTCTGTGGTGAATACTCAGTATGACTTTGACTATGATGAAGACACGGTTATTGATGATGACTGTCAGTCTCAACCACCCCATAAAAAAACAAAAGTTGATGGTGACCAATTGTCTGTATTTACAACCATGAAACAGAAGTACAAAATTACTGAAAAACTAGACAAGAACGCAAATGATGGGCTGGCTGATATGGTCAACTCTGTCTTCAGGACAGGTATGGCTGATGAACATTTTAGTCGTATGATTAAAGACATTCATAGACCAGAGAACTGTGATTTCCTTGTGCTTACTCGGGTAAATCCCTTAATCTGGAACAGGTTATCGCCTGATACACAAACTAGAGATGTAAAGTTACAGGCCATTCAGAATTGTGTGATTAAAGCAGCATGTGTTTTGACTAAACTGGCAGATACATTACATACACACGTCACTCAGTCTGACGTTCCAGAAATCATGCTGCAGCAAGCATCGGATGCCTTAGCTTTGTTAGGACAATCTAATCGAATGTTTAACTTACGGCGCAAAGAAATTCATAAACCTGATGTGGTTTCTGATTATGCACATTTAACTTCTCCGGCTTTGCCTTCCTCATCATGGCTATATGACGATAACGTGTCTCAGATAGTAAAAGACATACAAGATGTTAATCGTATAGGAAAGCGATTATGCAGAGGTCCAGCTTTTGCAAGGCAGAGAGGTGGTTATAATTTCAGCCATAGAGGGCGTGGTGCTCGACAAACCAGAGGTCGTGGTCGAGGAAAATATAATAATAGTTATAATTCCTTTGGTCCAGGTGGCGTACCAATTCTAACCAAGAGAAACCAGACTCCAGTGGTTCAAAAAACTCCAAAGGGGAGCTCAGCAAGAAGTAAAGGTATGTCCTTTTAATACTACACACACAGGAGGTAGTCATTTTCAGGCAGGTAGATTGAAATTATTTCGATCACAATGGGAGTTGCTTACTTCTGATATAAATACTTTAGACATTGTGTCTCATTGTCTCTTGGAATTTGAAAGTCCTGTTCCTAAACAATTAAAAGTTGTGATTTCACCAATTTATAAAGATTCTGAAATTTCTATTGTAGACAATGAGATAAAACTTATGTTGTCTATGGGGGTATTGATTAAGGTAAAACCATGCGAAGGTCAATTTACATCCCCAATTTTCACTAGACCTAAACCGAATGGTGAGCACCGAATGATTTTAAACCTCAAAGAGGTCAATCAGTACATTATGTACAGGCACTTCAAGATGGATACATTTGAATCTGCATTAAAGCTCTTAACACCTAATTCGTATTTGGGCTCTGTAGATTTGAGACATGCATACTATTCTGTTCCCATAGCAATAGAACATCAAAAATATCTTAGGTTTTTCTGGAAAAATAATTTATTTCAATATACCTGCTTGCCAAATGGCATTGCCTGTGCCCCCCGATATTTTACCAAGTTATTAAAACCTGCGTATTCAACCTTAAGAAGGTTTGGTCATACAAATGTAGGATACATTGATGACTCATTATTAATAAGCAACAGTGCTGAACAGTGTGCTAAAAATATCGAGGATACCATAAATTTATTTACTAGCCTCGGTTTTCAAGTCCATGATAAAAAGTCAGTTTTGGTCCCAACCCAAAGAATCACATTCTTGGGGTTTATTATTGATACAGTGCAAATGAAAGTGTTTTTACCAAAACATAAAGTAGATAACTTAGTTCTTAATTGTAACAGAATTATAGACAAATCTAGTATTACAATTAAACAGTTAGCACAAGTCATAGGCTTGATGGTCTCCACTTTTTCTGCTGTAGACCATGGTCCACTGTTCTATCGCAATTTAGAGTATGCAAAAATTGAAGCTCTAAGAATAAATCGTGGTCAGTTTGACGGTTTTCTAAGTGTAACCTCTCTTATGAGAGATGATCTCAGATGGTGGATAGAAAATCTGAGTACACAAAGTCGAACAATAATTAAAGATAATCCCACGATGGTTATCACATCTGATGCCTCTCTAGCAGGGTGGGGCGCATGTTGTGGTACTGAAAGTATAGGTGGTAGATGGCAGGATACCGAAAGAAACCACCACATCAATTTTTTAGAATTACTTGCTGTCTATCACGCATTAAGACCTTTTTGTGTTGGTCAGTCTAATTTACATGTCAAACTTATGGTAGACAATACAACAGCAATGGCCTACATCAATAATATGGGTGGAACAAGGTCGATAGCGTTGAATCGTTTGGCCAAAGACATCTGGATCTGGTGCTTTAAGCGCAGTATATGGATCTCTTCCGATCTGGTCAAAAGTATAGATAATATTGCTGATGTCCATTCAAGGAATTTTAGTGACCAGATAGAATGGAAGTTGCATTCTACTGTGTTCCATGAAATCACAGAGCACTTTGGTACACCCGAAATTGACTTGTTTGCTACTCGTCGCAATACACAATTAGGTGTTTTTGCATCATGGAAACCAGATCCGGATGCATCTTATACTAATGCTTTTTCATTTTGTTGGTCAGATATGTACTCATATGCTTTCCCTCCTTTCAGCCTCATTGGGAGAACCTTACAGAAAGTTCGGGCAGATCAATCACAAAGTTTAATGGTAGTGCCCCTTTGGCCGACACAGTCCTGGTTTCCAGTCGTCCTACAGATGTTGTCTGCACATCCACGAATATTGCCGAGGAAATCGAATCTACTAGGGATACCCTCTACAGACAAATTACACCCATTACACAAGAAACTGATATTAGTAGTGTGTCGTGTGTCCGGGATGCAGTCAGATTGCGAAATTTTTCGTCAAGGGCTACCAAAATCCTTATGGAAGATTGGCGACCAAGAACTCAGACACAATATGGAGTTTTTGTCAGAAAGTGGGTTTCCTACTGTAGTGAAAGGCAGACTGATTAATAATAATAATAATAATAAACTCTTTATTTTACATGGGTCAGAATTAGGCCCAATACACAAGGACATGGTCCTGTCTCACATTCAGCCCATGGGGCAATACATTGGAAAAAAAAAAAAAAAAAAAAAAAAAAAAAAAAATCGAAAATACATAATATCTCAATATACAATTCGTCTGAAATACTAAAAATACACAAGTACATGTGTATCAAATGGACAGAGATATGTTCCGGCGATCAAGTACATGACCACAAATAAATATACAATACTCCACGTACAATTTGTTTAAAAATACACAAGTACATGTGCATGAATGGACAGATTTTCAACCTACAATTTGTTTATAAAATGGATGTAATATATAGTTCCCGCGGCCATGCACACGACCGCAAAAAATCACGTATTATTTCAACGTACAATTTATTTTCAAATACACAATTACATGTGTAAATAATGGACAGATTTATCTTCCGGCGATCAAGTACATGACAGCAAAAACCATATATCATTTCAATGTACAATTAGTTTTAAAATACACAAGTACATGTGTATAAAATGGACAGATTCATCATTCTGCGATCAAGTACATGACCACAAAAACCAAGGAATAGACAAGTACATCTGCATGAGACGATCAGACATCAAAACATGCATATTAAAAAAAAAAAAAAAAAAAGAAAAAAAAAAAAAAAAAGAATTGCCAAAGCGTCAGTGCAATGTGCTGCGAGCGGGCTACCCAACCCTACTCCATTTTATGTTCTTATTTTCTATGGAGGGGGAGGTAGGATTTGTCCATGCTCAAGACCAGCTTTAAGGATGTTTACTCATCCCCCGACAGTAGTAATTTAGATTTTCAAAATGGTTCAAGTTAGGCCAAAATAGAATTGTTGGTGGTGATATACCTGTGGGAAAGGGAAAATAAAATTAATAAATTACTTAAACCATTAAATCATGGAGAAACACAATTGTTAAGATAGCCATCAGCAAGTAAGCCTATAGTTGGTGAAAAGAATACCCGTGTAACAGGAAGTATGCTTATGTTAATGAAAGATTACCAAGAATCATCCTTCGAAAAGTCTTAAAATCTGATGCTGATTTAATAATTTCGTCTAGACCATTCCATAAAATTGATCCTTTGTATTTAATACTTTGTTTAATCAAATTGATTCGTGGTTTTTGCACCACAAGTTTTGAATTTATGCTAGAATAAGGCGTCTGTTTATAGCTAAAGAGGCTTGAAAGGTAGGAAGGAGACAAGTTGTTCAGAATTTTATACATAAATTTATACGAATTAAAATTATGCCTGGTTTTAATGTCAAAAATATTAAGCTTAGAACCAAGAGTTAATCTAAAAGCAATTTTTTGTTGCCTGTGTAAAATATCGGCCGATGCAATGTCATGCGAATCCCAAATAGTTGAACAATAATCCAAATATGGTTGAAAGTGACATTTATAAAAAATAGATCTATATTTTTCAGGCATGATCTTTCTTAACTGTCGCAGTTGAAATAACTTAGTATTTAAAATTTTAGCAACGAACTTTACGTGCGGAGTCTATGAGAGATTTTGATTCACAGTAACACCTAGTAATTTAAAGTTTTCAACTTGTTCAATAAATTGATTATTAAGTTCAATTGATAAATCTGATGAATATTTTCTTTTTTGAGAAGTTGTAATTAACATACATTTGGTCTTATTTTCATTTAAAATCATGACATTAAAGGAACACCAGTTTAAGATTGCATCAGTATCTTCTTGCAATTTTAATTGTATGTCAGTAACCGATTTACCAGAAGTATAAATCGTAGTATCATCCGCAAAAAGATCACAGTTAGAGTTAATATGCAATGGCAAATCATTAATATAAAAGATTAAACAACAAGCGACCTAAAATTGATCCTTGTGGTACTCCATACTTTATACTTCGAGAAGACGAAAGAGTTCCATTGACGTAACAACGCTGAGTACGATTCGACAAGTAACAATTTATGAAGGTTATTAATGCATTCGAAAATTTGTATAGTTTTAGTTTTTCAATAATTATCTCATGGGAAATCAAATCAAATGCTTTTGTAAAATCGAAGAAAATAGAACCAACCATAAGATTATTATTTACAGCATCATAAACGTTTTCAATTATGTTAGTCAGAGCTGTTTGACAAGAACTATTAGACCTAAAACCAGATTGGTGCGAATACAATAACTTATTATTATTTAAGAAATTATTTATATGTTTTGAATAATGTCTTTCAAGTGGTTTAGATACACTAGATAATACAGAAATTGGTCTATAATTATTAGGATCAGATTTAGCGCCGGATTTATACAGTGGTAAAACTTTTGCTTCTTTGAATTTATCAGGAAATATATTTGCATCAATGCATAGATTATATATATGTGTCAAAGGACCACTTAACGTAAAAGCACCATATTTGAGAAATAGAGGATTTAATTTATCTAAACCAGCACTTTTGGTTGCATTTAACGAAGACAACTGTTTAAAAACTTCATATTTGTTAATGTAGGGAATCGAACATTCTTCATTAGAATTTAACTTAGAAGTGACAAATTCTTCTATTTTATTTACGAAATAACTTTTATCAATATTTCTATGAACATGCTTTTGATTAATCAATTTGGATGCAATATTTGAAAAATGATCATTGACTACCTCGGGTTCTAAAGGAATCAGATTAGTTGAATTATTAGCCTTATTAGTTAAGGAGTTGATAACTTTCCAGATATGTTTTGAGTTTTTTTTGATCTGAAGCAAGTTTTATGTTAAACTGCTTTTTGGCTTTATCGATCATTTTAATGACCAAATTTCTACACTTCCGATATTCATCATTTTTGCCTTTCTTTTTCAAACCGTCTCTTATGCGCATTAATTTTAAAATTTCAGAGTCTAACCAGGGTGACTTTATTTCATTTTCACTTCATGCCTCAATAGAGTCTGTGTTAGACTTTCTTGCGGAGCTTTTCGACTCTGGTATAGGATATAGTTCAATTAATACGGCACGCTCGGCATTGAGTGCATTTGGAATTATTATAGATGGTTTCTGTGCTGGTAGTCATCCCTTGGTGATTCGATTTTTAAAGGGAGTTTTTAATTTGAAACCTACGGTGTCATTAACAATAACAGTTTGGGATGTTAACTGTGTCCTAACATTTCTCCAGAAGTAGTCGCCTGTCAAAATGCTTACTCTAAGACAACTGTCATTGAAATTAGTGATGTTGATCGCGCTAACTACTGCCTGTAGGTCGCAAACTTTATATTTATTGAACATTCAAGGAATGGTTAAATGTTCAGAGGGTTATATACTGTCTTTAAGTGGCTTGCTAAAACAAGCTCGCCCCGGTGTAAATCAACAAAGTGTCTTGTTAAAAGCGTATCCTCCAGATCGCAGGTTATGTGTCTCGACTGTATTAAAAGAATATTTGGACAGAACTCGTCCATTAAGAGGCAAAGAAACTGCCTTATTTATAAGCTTTATTAAGCCACACAAATATGTGACTACTGACACCATTAGTCGATGGATAAAGTGTGTCTTATCGCTATCTGGAATAAACGTTTCTATCTACAAAAGTCAGTCTACAAGGAGTGCATCCACATCTAAGGCTAAACTAAATAAAGTGTCAGTGAAAGAAATCATGAGCACTGCTGGTTGGTCAAACTCTAAGACATTTAGAAACTTTTATGATATATGAGACAATATAGTGTCTGATACAAGTTTTCAGAATGGTGTATTAAAAATATGAGAGGTTTTACATGTATATCAATTTTGTTAATACACTAATAAGGTTACATTTTTGACAGTGGGCTTTAAAGTCTCATCTGATTCCGGAAGTGTTAGTGACGTAATAAAATTTAAAAAATAAACGAACCTTACCTTGGTAAATGTGAAGTTTGTTTATAATTTTAGAAGGTTTACCCTCCCTTGCAGTTTTTGATCCCTTCAGATTACACTGTCAAAAATGTCTGCTGTAAACACTGATTCTAGTGACCCACGCATGCGTGCATCTCATCTGATCCCTTCGTGTTTAAGTGACTCATAAAATTATAAACAAACTTCACCTTTACCAAGGTAAGGTTCGTTTATTTTTTAAATTATTCCAGAAAATGTATGTTTTGGATGAAATGAGCTTTTATGCAAAAGCTGATGAGTGTCGGTTTCTTTGAAATATACTTTAATATCTAATTTATTAGTCTCTGCAATTGAATCAGTGGTATCGAGAAAATCTATGGTTTTGTGACTAACGTTGGCCGTTAGTTTGATGGACGGGTGGTGGTTGTTGAGGATTTCAAAAAATTGCCAAAATTGTTCTATGGAGTAAGTCCAAACCATGAAAATGTCATCTTAAAAGCGTCCATAAAAAAGTGGGTCAAATGGTCAAAGGGGTTTGCGTATGAAGGGGCGTATCGTTTGCAAATATGTTTTACCATTAAATGTGAAATCATTGCGACTAAGACAAATCTCTAAAAGCTGTAGAATTGCATCGTCGGCTCTGTCTGGATCTGGGTTTCCATCAAAAGCTTTGCGAACTGCCATTAGGCCAGTAGTGTTGTCGATATTGGTGTACATAGAAGTTACGTCAATAGAAATTAAAATAGAATTTGAAGGGACTTTGAGATTTTCTATTTTATTGATAAAGTCAGTTGTGTCCTTAAGGTATGCTCGATGTTGACATGCTAGTGATAGTAAGAAATGCTCAATGTATTCTGACACCGCATAAGACTCACTACTCACTACCACAGTCAGAAATAATCGGGCGGCCTTTTGGGTATTCTATTAGGCATGAACCAATCCTAGGTAGGATTCTTATGAATTTTAAGCAAAGTGTATAAGTGTCTCTCGCGGCAATCAGGTTTGGCAGAAAGATATATTGTTTCTGTTTTAAATTACTTGTTTTAGCTAAGTCGGCAAGAATATTGTTTATCATATTAGCAGTTTCTTTAAAAGTCGGCTCCGTTAAAATTGCACAGTGTTTAGGATTATTCAATTGATGCTCTGCTTCTGCTATATAATCTTCCCTATTTAATATAACGCAACATGAACCTTTGTCACTCGTTTTAATTACAATGCTATCGTCTTTTGTAAGTAAATTTAACGCTTCACGTTCTAATCGCGTGAGATTAAGCTTCTTGTGTGTTATGGACAATTTTATATTTGGTTATTCATACTTGTAAACACGTTTAATATTTCTGGATGGATAGCGGTTTTAGGTGGTTTCCAAGTGGATTTAGGAATAAACATTGTTTTAGCACCGCGTGGAGGGTGGTTTCGTTGAAATCGTTCAATGGACGGTTGAAGATAATCAAGGTTAGGTAATTTAGGAGTCGGAATAAATTTTAGTCCATGGTCTAAGATTGAATGCTGGAGGGGTGTGAGAATTTTCCGGCTTAAGTTCACGACGGTTTTGCCTAACCGCGGCCTCTCAATATTTTTAGCTGGCGTATCCAAAACAAGTATATATTGTTGACTGTTTCCGGAGACCCTTCTTCGTAGGTTGACATGATTGTTGCGTTCTCAGTGTCGGAGTTCATCATCATATCGTTGAATGTCTTGAGATTCTGCTGGGCTTTCTAAGAGATTTTATTAGAGATAGGTACACATGTGAAGATGGTCTTGGAGCTAGGAAAGGTTTTGTTGGCTGTGGCAATTAATTTCTGATTGTTGAGGCCTACATGCAGAATGATCGTAGCCGGTTTATGACCATGGTCGTAAGATTCAAGGATGGACTGGATGTGATGGATTTTGGGCACCAGGGTACGAGTGTATTTCGGTGTCTGAAGCTGATTTGTTAATTCGGTTGAGGTTTGAGGACCCAATTATTACGGTAGATTTCTGTAGAGCAGGTAGAATCCATGATGATTTGTCCTTGGTTTGGTGATAAAAGGGTTTGGTAGCGGATATAATAGTTGTCGACGTGGTGATAGGTACTGGATTGGTAGTTGTTTCAAATGAGGCATTGGGTACGGACTGAGATCTGGTTCGAGGTGGAGATGGTCTGGTTACACGACTTGACTTGGTTAGAGATTTCGGGGTCGTTTGTTGATCTAAAAAAATAACAAAAGGAAGAAAGATCGACGGAACCTGGGTCACGTGGTGAAGATTCAGACGGCGTGGATGGCGAATTTGAAAGGAAAAAGAGAAGGGGAATGCCTTCTCTACGAGAGCGTTTTCCAACATCTGCTGGACTAGGGGATGGTGAACTGCGGGCTCCTTTTGGGGTTTGGTTCGATAAGCTGGTGACTCTTGTTGGTGCAAGTGTTGGTTGATCAATCTCCATTTCAGTTGGTAGGGATATGGTTTCGTTGATGGTTTGATAAAATTTGGTAATCACGGGTTGAGTGAGACGTTTCCCATAGGAGCGACGGGCCCAAGACAGGGCATGGGAAGTGATGCGGTCGATGGCTGGTTGTGATAAAGATTTGGTTTGGATGAAGGTGAGTTTCTTCTGCAGGGTTGTTTGGTAATGATCGATCAGAGTCTGCGTCACCTTAGAGAGCCATGTCCGGTTGAGGGATCTAATATTCGCGTCAACAGCTGACGTTTTCATAGCTGGACGAATAAAACTATCCAACTCAGAGACTTTGCGTTTGAAGGTCAACGCAGGTTGACCTTGTTGTTGGAGGGTTGAGGTTTGCCGAATGGTGTAGACACTGCGAAACTTGGAAGAACACCTTAACAAAGGGTTCTTCCTCCTTATGAGTGGGAATTGGTTGGCGTCGGTGGGATGGTGGTCGTTTTTGATGTTGGTAAGGCCGGTGGTTATCTCTTGATGGGTAGGCTGTGGTGCGGGTAGGTCGATGGTTATCTTTGGATGGATAGGCTATATTGTGGGTAGGTCGTTGATGAGGTGGTATATAAATGGCTGGATTGGTTGGTGGTCGGCGATTGGTATATGGTAGAGGTCGATGGAATACTGGGCCATTATAGGGTACAAAATGTTGGTTTGGTTGGCGATTATAATTGCGATGTCTGGCTTCTTGCCAGTGGTTTTCGAAGTTGCGGAGCATAATGAAAATATGTCTAGGTTAGACGGGGAATGTTCAGCGGTTTTCGAAATATTATTTTTTATCAAGTGTCAAACAGTATTAGCTCAGAAAGGGCTATGAGCGTTTCAAAGATATAGTTTCCGCATATCAAACGAAAAAAAGGGTTAATCGTTGCGCATCTTCTGCGCACGGATTGGTGTAGAAAAAAATGAATTGGGGGGCTTCCATGGTACAAAAACAATCCACACAGTACTCGCTAGTGGCTCTAAAAGGGTTAGTGAGCAGTCAAAGCCAATTAGAGTTAGCTATGCACAGCCTAATCCAGTGTCGATAAATCTTTTCTCTATGATAAAAATGGGAGAAAAGTTAGTGTTAGATGGTGATGAGAAAATAGTCTCATAAAAGCAGTGGCCTAGGTCACAAAGTAAAGAGTCGGTGTTCGACTTTATAGATAGAAATTGCTAAAAGCTTGAACAGTTGCCGAGCAAAAGGTTGCCGAGCCATCGCCAAATCCGTCAGGCCACCGAGACCGAAAACCTTACGTGACCTCTTACAACCTAGCCATATTTGGATAAAGGAAGCGACATCTTTTTGTCAGTGTTTACGCTGGAATTTGGGGAAATCATTTTGGCAAAATTAGAATCGAAAAAAGGGCGAAAATTGTTTCGATCTCTCTCAGGTTTACTGGTGTTGTTCAAAATGTATGACAAAGAACGCTTTCAATTTTGCATCGACTAATGCCCTTGAATTCGTTTTTTTTTCTTTTGTTTTTTTTCTTTTGTTTTTTTGCACATTAGCAAGATCATTTCCATCTTGAAGATCAGGACAGTGACTATGAAATTCAGTAAGGATAGTTAGTACTAGTATTATGAGTACAGAGTTTAATTTCAGTCTGGTTAGAACGGACAAAAATCATAAGGAAAGATTTACGTCAGGATGATTAAGACTACGAGCAATTAAAACCCAAGCTATACCATTGTAAAACGAGACAATCGTGACTTTCGAAAGTTATTGGTACGAATGTAAAATTTCACACAGTTAGGCAGCTTGGCTCAACATTTTGGCTCATAAATCGCTTACATATAATTTACAACCGCTAGTTTTTTTGTAATGAGACAAACAAACACGTTGCCGAAGAGGTCACAAAATCTCCGTAGCCAAATCTAGAAAAAAATCCACAAATTTTTCCATTTTTGGCCAGTTAGATACGAGTAATTCCGAACAAACCCTGACTCGAAGGTTCAGAACGTGCCGACAGATTAGACCAATTATCACCAATAAGTGTCACTCAACCTGAATTTGCAATCAGAAGATTAAAGCTGAACTGCGATTGGATAATGATATTTCAACCAATGAAAGTCAGAAAGTAGTCGAAATTTCTGCCCTATTGCAAGACCACATAAAGGGATGTAATTCTTATATCACGGTTTATTTTCAGACAACATTCAATTAAACACAGTCGCCCAAGTTCTTCATCATATTGTACCGAACTCCAATTTAGCTCAGGGTTAGGTTTCAAAGAAGGGAGGGATCGAATCTCAAAGATGTACAGGCCTAGGGTGGAACAAATATTTTATTGAGAAATGGGGATCTGGTTCTGTTGGATAATTTTCTTCTGTTCTAATCTGAAATTAGAAAAAAAAATAACCAATCGGCGAGAAGTATAGGTACCTGTTAAGTACAGATTGTTTTAAGTTCATTATGAACAAGGTTGTCAATTAAGTTCTGATTTTTGGAATATGCACCTATCATTTTCTACTTATAGACATGGGGAAATTTCTCGTGAAGACTCTCATAATGGGCATGAACTATCTTGCTTACTTTATTAATGGTTGTTTTGAAGGGGACGATAAAGAGAGACATGCCCACACTGTGGTGAATATTAAGTCATATGGGTCTTGCTGTATTTAATGCCTCAATCCAATTGGCTTCTCTTGATTGACGGAATTCGGTAGTTTCATCTTCGGGCAAGTCGATTTTTATTCGCTCAATTGGGGTTAGGGCGAGATCTTCAAGTGAATGGTCGTCAAGATGGAAATTATTACAAACAGACTTGTCTTTTTTTGATTTAATATCTGAACGAGTGCGTAATTTGTTATTTGTTTTCTGATATAGTGTTTGGGACATTTTTTACATGAAATCAAGTATATTACATTCGAGTTTTCACATGTTACGTGCTCTTGGATCGGGTATCTTTTATTCGTAGAGTTGCTTAAAAAATAATGAGTTTCGGATTTAATTGGACATGTTTTGAATCTGGTTGACATACACGGGGCACTCCTTAAGCCTGGAGGTTCTTCAGCCTAAAGTCTATTTTGAGCTGCTATCTGTGCTAAGGTGGAATTTTTTATGTTTCGTAAAACTCGTTTAGAGTATCCACGCTCTTTCAGTTTTGAAAAGTTTTGAAATCAGAAGACCTTGTGCAAATTCGGTGAAATCGTAAAACTTGTGACTCAATTATTCCAGAAAACGTATGTTTTGGATGAAATGAACTCTTATGCAAAAGATGATGAGTGTTGGTTTCTTTGAAATATACTTTAATATCTAGTTTATTAGTCTCTGCTATGGAATCTCCTTTAAAGACAGTGGTATCGAGAAAATCTATGCTTTTGTGGCTGACGTTGGCTGTTAGTTTGATGGACGAGTGGTGGATTTCAAAGAATTGCTAAAACTGTTCTATAGAGTATGTCCAAACCATGAAAAATGTCATCTAAAAACCGTCCATAAAAAAGTGGTTCAAATGGACAAAGGGGTAATACCTCACGTTCCAACTCTGCCATGAAAAGGTTTGCGTACGAAGGGGCGAGTCGTTTGCCCATGGCAGTACCTGAAGTTTGTAAATATGTTTTACCATTAAATGTGAAATCATTGCGGCTAAGACAAATCTCTAAAAGCTGTAGAATTGCATGGTCGAGTCTGTCTGGATCTGGGTTTCTATTGAAAGCTTTGTGAACTGACATTATGCCGGTTGTAGTTACGTCAAAAGAAATTAAAATAGCATTTGAAGGAACTTGAATTTTTTTTATTTTATTAACAAAATCAGTTGTGTCCTTAAGGTAGGCTCGATGTTGACATGCTAGTTATAGTAAGAAATGACCAATGTATTCTGACACTGCATACTACTCACTACCACAGTTAGATATAATCGGGTGGCCTTTAGGGATTCTATTAGGCATAAACCAATCCTTGGTAGGATTCTTATAAATCTTAAGCAAAGTGTATAAGTGTCTCTCACGGCAATCAGGTTTGGCAGAAAAATAGTCTTATTGTTTCTGTTTTAACTGACTTGTTTTAACTAAATCGGCAAGAATATTGTTTATCATATTAGCAGTTTCTTGGTTTAAAACTCTTTCGGCGCCATAGGCGACTTTAGTCGCCGGTAAAAACATAACGTCAAAACGCCATAGGCGACTTTTGTCGACAATTCTCTTGACTCAGTTACCGGTCGTGTTTTTAGGGAATCCCCGCTTGATGGCTTGTGACGAATGTTACTATTTAAAGTAACACAGAATTCGCTTCCGATGTATACAATTCCCTCCGTTTTTTGGGTTTTTTTTGGTGCAGACAAGTCAGCGATTTTTCATAATTCATTCAGGTTGATTGAAGACATCAACTCCCTGCAGGGTGCAATGAAGGAAATTTTGCCAGGACAGCGGCATTAGCCTACACATAGATTTTCATCTGTCTTCAAACTAATGGATGTTTATCGTGTAGGCCTACATAGAACTTCGGTATATTGTCCCATCCAAACGAGACGCTTTTCCTTATCAGCCCTTCCGACCTGCATCACTTACAAGGGGAAACCGGGTTGAAAGTCAGAAGATTCGACCTACACCGGGATTGTACCTAGAATATGTAATAAAAACCCTATCAGCTCATACAAAGTTTGCTCCTGTGCACAAGTTCAGTTACCTATGACTTACCAATGCATGTGTATTAGACCTTGCACTGAATTTCTGAACCCAAATAAAATGTATCCATAATGCACAATTACAGACAAAATTTTTGAAAAAGTACAACTTTTTTTTAAAATTTTCTTGCCTGAGTAATCAACATACATCCCACCTCTATGGTTATAACACAAAATCTATAACATCTACACATATTTTACACCATAATATAACGTCATAATACCGATTTATTAAATATCAATTTGGCGCTGGGACGTTAGGACGTTATAACGTTATTTGGCGCCGAAAGAGTTAAACAGTATTTTATTAACAGAGATATAATGGTACATAAAGTTATACATATAATGGGATACAGTTAACAAGACAGATAATGCTTATATAAAACCGCTTCCAGTTAGGCTTGATAGAAACTAGCAAAATGATAGATATTTAGATAAATAAATTAACACTTGAATGAAATAGGTTCAGAAACAGTGCGCTGATGTGAAAACAAAGAAAATTAAAAATGAAAAAAAAAAAAAAAAAAATATAAAGTGTGCAAGTTTGGCAAGATAGTTTATAAATTCATAAATACAGTGGAATTGAACTTTGTATAGAACCATATCTTATTCCACACTGATTTTTTTTAGGTTTAGGGGGGGGGGGTCACAATGGAGTATGATAATTATTCAGTCTTGGAGAATCGTTTGGAAAGAAGAATGAATGAGAAAGTTTGAAAAAGTATTAGTTAATTTTCAGTTCGTTTTAATAGGTTAGAGCAATGTAGGAGATCGGGGACGTTTCTATAGCGAGGTGGTAGGGTTTCAATTGTCTTGCTTCCTGCAGTTTTTAATAAGGGACAGAAGAGTAGATAGCGTTCAGATGATTCAAGAGAAAGCTTGCATTTACATTCAGGGTCATCAGAAATATGCATTTGATATTTGTGTAAGTTTATGTAACTCTTTG
>JAUJPP010000007.1:31135317-31257222 GCA_030562195.1 Nipponacmea schrenckii
ACAGTTTATGAGTTTTGCCATTGGGTTTAATATTCAGTGAATGATTTTTGAGTTATTGCTCAATATATTATTCAAATTCAAGGCTGCCAGTGGGCGCATGTTATATTGCCTGGCAAGCTATCTTCAAAAGTGTGTATTGCCTGCTAACTTCAGCTAAATAGCTTTGCAAATTTGCGAGCAAAATTTATATCATTTTAGTCTTTGAGCATTTTTTTCTGAAAATGGTGCAGAATGTAAAAAATGTTATTTGTCAGTGACTAATTTTAATGGAGCTTTTCGAGTTTTTTTTATTTGAGCTCCCTGGCATCCAGTTAGTAGGAAAAGACCAAAACTGGAGCTTAATTGGCTTATTCGGCTCTTATGGCCTATATGCGAGTCAAACAACTATTTTCAGAAGATTTTCTATGGTAACATGATAGCCCATGTGAATGTTGCCTGCAAATTTGAACTTTGTAGCTTCGTTACTTTGCGAGCAAAATGTTTTTTTTCTTTTTGTCTTTGAGCATTTTTTCTTTTATCAGTCCTTATAATTTACAGTTTTGTCTCATCCGACGTTTTCATCAATGTAAGTTTGATTTCACGGAAATTGGCCTTGTGAATTTATATTTAATTTTATCAAAACTGTGCAACATGTACTTTAGTCAGAGGAATCCTGTTTAAGCCTCACTGCAGTGTAAAATGATATAAATTTTGTAGTTGATGTAAATATAAATTCCTTACGAATTATTGAATTGAATGTTATGATAATGTTGAGTCGAGCTCGGAATTTGATCTAAAGGCATTTCCGCTTTCCTATTTATGACCTTATTTAATATATTTACTCTCCTAGTAAAATTGTATCAATCAAATACTAAAATTAAGAGCCTGTATATACATGTCTAGCGACTACTCTTTCAGCCTACTCTGGAACACCAACGTGGCGTTTTTTGAGAGATGTTTTATTTTTGATACTCACATTATTATTCATCGACGAAATCTGTCATAGAATTTTCTGCTATGTGGGTATATACTATGGAGGTTTAATGTTGCCAATATTCTCGATTGTGTTACAGCTTTGAATACCAATGTTAATATTACAAAATACATTTGTCAATGCTGAAAAGTACAATATTGTGGATTTGTATAAATGTAAAATGTATGAGTATACTATCTTAATTTTTCAAATACTTGACTGTTGTGATTTTTGGGAGGGTCAGAATATTTCATATTTAAAGTCTTTGCCGAGGGAGCAGATTCAGGAAGAACCCGACGTGATTTTTGTATTCATGTACACATGTGCATAAGTGGTCCAAATAATATAATAAAAATATTGAGGTCATCTTTTAATTGTTGTTAACTTTTCCGATTTATTCTAATGCACAAAACGGGCCTAATGAGGATTATGTATTGGTAATCGTGTCAGCGTCATAAAATAAGCTTGGAAAAGAGTCAATTAAAGACGTCAAATGTTCGAAACGCACACAGCCCGAAACCTGTTCTTATATACTGCTGTGTATCATGTTTTACACTGTAATAACCCTGACCAGCAGAATTGTAGTGTTGTTTAAAGAAACTCCTACTTGAATGAACAAATAAAGAGAAGGAATCAAAAAAACAAAATAAACTCAAGAATTTTGTTTTATCGTATTAATGGAAAAGATTAATAATAGAACAAAATATTATTCAGATTCAGTAAACTAAAATTTGATGTATCTAACGAATAATATAATATAGATTGTAAAATACGCAAACTCACGTATCCCTTTAAATCAAACAATTTTATGATCTGGTTGTTTAAGTAAACATTAACTATAAAACAAATACTATTTATACATTTTACGGGGCGCTTAACAAGTCAATATAAAATTTCATCAGCTGATAGGGCCGCGTGACGGATTTCATTGTAAAGTCTAGGGAAAATCATCCATGTTCCCACCTAGTTTGTGTTTGAGCACCTTTCTGTGAAACACAGTGTGGAATGAGCAAATTGCTAGTTTGCAAACTAATGGATTTTAATTGGGTTTTTGAGGTTTTTTGAGCTCCCTGAGCTGTCAGGAGTAGGAAATGACCAAGACTTGAGCTAAATTTGTTTATTGGGAAAAGTTAGCCATTGCTCATATATGGCTGCACTGGCCTATATGCAAGCCATATACCAACTTTTTCAAAAGTATTTCTTGATCTATGGCAGATATTTGAGTTCTGTTTTTGCCCACATGTACAGATAGCCCATGTGGATGTGAGCAGCAAATCCCAGCTCTCCAGCTTTGTAACTTTTCGCGCAAAAAATTTATTTGTGTTTGAGCACCTTTCTGTGAAACACATTCTGGAATGAGCAAATTGCTAGTTTGCAAACTTATGGATTTTAATTGGGTTTTTGAGGTTTTTTGAGCTCCCTGAGCTGTCAGGAGTAGGAAATGACCAAGACTTGAGCTAAATTTTTTTATTGGGAAAAGTTAGCCATTGCTCATATATGGCTGCACTGGCCTATATGCAAGCCATATACCAACTTTTTCAAAAGTATTTCTTGATCTATGGCAGATATTTGAGTTATGTTTTTGCCCACATGTCCAGATAGCCCATGTGGATGTGAGCAGCAAATCCCAGCTCTACAGCTTTGTAACTTTGCGCGCAAAAAATTTATTTGTGTTTGAGCACCTTTCTGTGAAACACAGTGTGGAATGAGCAAATTGCTAGTTTGCAAACTAATGGATTTTAATTGGGTTTTTGAGGTTTTTTTTAGCTCCCTGAGCTGTCAGGAGTAGCAAATGACCAAGACTTGAGCTAAATTTGTTTACTGGGAAAAGTTAGCCATTGCTCATATATGGCTGCACTGGCCTATATGCAAGCCATATACCAACTTTTTCAAAAGTATTTCTTGATCTATGGCAGATATTTGAGTTCTGTTTTTGCCCACATGTCCAGATAGCCCATGTGGATGTGAGCAGCAAATCCCAGCTCTCCAGCTTTGTAACTTTTCGCGCAAAAAATTTATTTGTGTTTGAGCACCTTTCTGTGAAACACAGTGTGAAATGACCAAATTGTTAGTTTGCAAACTAATGGATTTTAATTGGGTTTTTGAGGTTTTTTGAGCTCGCTGAGCTGTCAGGAGTAGGAAATGACCAAGACTTGAGCTAAATTTGTTTACTGGGAAAAGTTAGCCATTGCTCATATATGGCTGCACTGGCCTATATGCAAGCCATATACCAACTTTTTCAAAAGTATTTCTTGATCTATGGCAGATATTTGAGTTCTGTTTTTGCCCACATGTCCAGATAGCCCATGTGGATGTGAGCAGCTAATCCCAGCTCTCCAGCTTTGTAACTTTTCGCGCAAAAAATTTATTTGTGTTTGAGCACCTTTCTGTGAAACACAGTGTGGAATGAGCAAATTGCTAGTTTGCAAACTAATGGATTTTAATTGGGTTTTTGAGGTTTTTTGAGCTCCCTGAGCTGTCAGGAGTAGGAAATGACCAGGACTTGAGCTAAATTTGTTTATTGGGAAAAGTTAGCCATTGCTCATATATGGCTGCACTGGCCTATATGCAAGCCATATACCAACTTTTTCAAAAGTATTTCTTGATCTATGGCAGATATTTGAGTTCTGTTTTTGCCCACATGTCCAGATAGCCCATGTGGATGTGAGCAGCAAATCCCAGCTCTCCAGGTTTGTAACTTTTCGCGCAAAAAATTTATTTGGGTTTGAGCACCTTTCTGTGAAACACAGTGTGGAATGAGCAAATTGCTAGTTTGCAAACTAATGGATTTCAATTGGGTTTTTGAGGTTTTTTGAGCTCCCTGGGCTGTCAGGAGTAGGAAATGACCAAGACTTGAGCTAAATTTGTTTATTGGGAAAAGTTAGCCATTGCTCATATATGGCTGCACTGGCCTATATGCAAGCCATATACCAACTTTTTCAAAAGTATTTCTTGATCTATGGCAGATATTTGAGTTCTGTTTTTGCCCACATGTCCAGATAGCCCATGTGGATGTGAGCAGCAAATCCCAGCTCTCCAGCTTTGTAACTTTTCGCGCAAAAAATTTATTTGTGTTTGAGCACCTTTCTGTGAAACACAGTGTGGAATGGGCAAATTGCTAGTTTGCAAACTAATGGATTTTAATTGGGTTTTTGAGGTTTTTTCAGCTCCCTGAGCTGTCAGGAGTAGGAAATGACCAAGACTTGAGCTAAATTTGTTTATTGGGAAAAGTTAGCCATTGCTCATATATGGCTGCACTGGCCTATATGCAAGCCATATACCAACTTTTTCAAAAGTATTTCTTGATCTATGGCAGATATTTGAGTTCTGTTTTTGCCCACATGTCCAGATAGCCCATGTGGATGTGAGCAGCAAATCCCAGCTCTCCAGGTTTGTAACTTTTCGCGCAAAAAATTTATTTGGGTTTGAGCACCTTTCTGTGAAACACAGTGTGGAATGACCAAATTGCTAGTTTGCAAACTAATGGATTTCAATTGGGTTTTTGAGGTTTTTTGAGCTCCCTGGGCTGTCAGGAGTAGGAAATGACCAAGACTTGAGCTAAATTTGTTTATTGGGAAAAGTTAGCCATTGCTCATATATGGCTGCACTGGCCTATATGCAAGCCATATACCAACTTTTTCAAAAGTATTTCTTGATCTATGGCAGATATTTGAGTTCTGTTTTTTCCCAAATTGACAGCTAGCCCGCGTGGATGATACCTGCAAATTTCAGCTTTGTAGCTTGGTAACTTTGCGAGCAAAACAATTATTTGTGTTTGAGCACCTTTCTCTGTGAAACACTGTGCAGAATGAGAAAATTTCTAGTTTACAAACTTATGGATTTTAATTGGGTTTTGAAGGCTTTTTGAACTCCCTGGCACCCATTGAGCAGGAAAAGTCCAAAACTTGAGCTCAATTGGTGTATTTGGAAAAGTTAGCTATTAGTCATATTTGCCTCTTATGGTCAATATGCAAGCCAAACACAACATTTTTCAAAGTATTTTTTGTTCTACGGCAAATATTTGAGTTCTGTTTTTTCTCAAATTGACAGCAAGCCCACGTGGATGATACCTGCAAATTTCAACTTTGTAGCTTGGTAACTTTACAAGCAAAAAAATTATTTGTGTTTGAGCACCTTTCTCTGTGAACCACTGTGCAGAATGAGAAAATTTCTAGTTTACAAACTTATGGATTTTAATTGGGTTTTGAAGGCTTTTTGAACTCCCTGGCACCTATTGAGCAGGAAAAGACCAAAACTTGAGCTCAATTGGTGTATTTGGAAACGTTAGCCATTAGTCATATTTGCCTCTTATGGTCAATATGCAAGCCAAACACAACAATTTTTAAAAGTATTTTTTGTTCTATGGTAGATATTTGAGTTCTGTTTTTTCCCAAATTGACAGCTAGCCAACGTGGATGATGCCTGCAAATTTCAGCTTTGTAGCTTGGTAACTTTGCGAGCAAAAAAATTATTTGTGTTTGAGCACCTTTCTGTGAAACACTGTGCAGAATGAGAAAATTTCTAGTTTACAAACTTATGGATTTTAATTGGGTTTTGAAGGCTTTTTGAACTCCCTGGCACCCATTGAGCAGGAAAAGACCAAAACTTGAGCTCAATTGGTGTATTTGGAAAAGTTAGCCATTAGTCATATTTGCCTCTTATGGCCAATATGCAAGCCAAACACA
Organism: Nipponacmea schrenckii; assembly: GCA_030562195.1. Classification (NCBI taxonomy): domain Eukaryota; kingdom Metazoa; phylum Mollusca; class Gastropoda; family Lottiidae; genus Nipponacmea; species Nipponacmea schrenckii. The sequence goes on from JAUJPP010000007.1 coordinate 31,140,955, forward strand.
ACAATTTTTCAAAGTATTTTTTGTTCTATGGCAGATATTTGATTTCTGTTTTTTTTTCCAAATTGACACCTAGCCAACGTGGATGATGCCTGCGAATTTCAGCTTTGTAGCTTGGTAACTTTGCGAGCAAAAACGTGTGTTCGAGCACCTTTCTGTGAAACACTGTGCAGAATGAGAAAATTTCTAGTTTACACACTTATGGATTTTAATTGGGTTTTGAAGGCTTTTTGAACTCCCTGGCACCCATTGAGCAGGAAAAGACCAAAACTTGAGCTCAATTGGTGTATTTGGAAAAGTTAGCCTTTAGTCATATTTGCCTCTTATGGCCAATATGCAAGCCAAACACAACAATTTTTCAAAGTAGTTTTTGTTCTATGGCAGACATTTGTGTTCTGTTTTTCCCAAATTGAAAGCTAGCCCACGTGGATGATGCCTGCAAATTTCAGCTTTGTAGCTTGGTAACTTTGCGAGCAAAAACATATGTGTTTGAGCACCTTTCTGTGAACCACTGTGCAGAATGAGAAAATTTCTAGTTTACAAACTTATGGATTTTAATTGGGTTTTGAAGGCTTTTTGAACTCCCTGGCACCCATTGAGCAGGAACAGACCAAAACTTGAGCTAAATTGGTGTATTTGGAAAAGTTAGCCCACGTGGATGTTTGTGGCAAATCGCAGCTCTCTAGCTTGGTATCTTTTTGCACAAAAACTTTATTTGTGTTTGAGCACCCTTCTGTGAATGACAGTGTGGAATGATAAAATTGCTAGTTATGGATTTTAATTGGGTTTTGGGTTTTTTATTCAAATCCCTGAGCTGTCAGGATTAGGAAATGACCAAGAATAGAGCTAAATTTGTTTACTTGAAAAAGTCAGCCATTGGTAATAATATGTAGGTTCGGAGCAAAACATGTCGTGTCTGCACTTACCCTAAAACTGAGAAAATGGGATTTAATTTTCAGTCACAAATCCTATCATAAAAGGAATATACTTTATATCCATATATTGTAAATGCTTTCTTTCATCAAAAATACACGTTTAGATTAAATAATGACAATTTAATTAATGTTTAATTCAATTCATGGTTTATGAATACATATTTATCAGCCTTAATCGCTCATTTACACTCATCTACTTGCAAATATGTGTAAAATGGATGACAATCGGTGAGAATATATTCGAGTAGTTCATCAGATCTTTCTTCTTTTCAAAGTCAATTGGAATTCTAGCTGAATAAGCGCACGGTATACTATAGGAGGAGTAGTTAAATGTCTGACCACGTTTTCTGTATGATTTTTCTATAAAATCTCCATTTATCTCAGGTGAGAAATACACTTTCACATCATTGGGTTCCTAAGAATATTTGATATGGTAAATCGAAATAATGCCACTCAATACATTCTGCTTGCAACTTGTCAAATTCAATTGATCAAAATTCTTAATTTCTTTGTGTGTAATTTCTTGTACAGAATATGCATTGAGTTAATTAGCAGATTTCATGTGTTATATAGTTGGATGGAAGGTATATGTCAGATCTTTTGATGCTGCCCTCGATGCACGAGTGCATAGAATCACACTCATTTTGACTGTCACCTGATTCAAAGAATTTCTGTTCGATGGTTTTGATGTTGGTTGAATTGTGGAGATAATGAATTAGAGATGTACATTTTATTCTCATAGGAGCGACGGGCACAAGAGAGGGCATGGGCAAAATTGCGGTCGATGGCTGGGTGTGATAAAGACTTGGTTCGGATGACGATGAGTTCTTCTTGAAGGATGGTTTGATAATTATCGATCAGAGTCGTTACCTTTTAGAGCCATGTCCGATTGAGGGATCTAATATTCGCGTCGACAGCTGATGTTTTCATTGCTGGACGGACAAAACTGTCCAACTCAGAGACTTTGCGTTTGAAGGTGAACGCTGGTTAACCTTGTTGCTGAAGGATAAGGATTGCCAGATGATGTAGACACTGCAAAACTTGGAAGAATACCTTATTCTTCCAAGTTTTGCAGTGTCTACATCATCTGGCAATCCTTATCCTTCCTTCAGCAACGAGTCCGTTCCATATAATTACGTTTCTGTTTGTGAAATAATTCTTTCTGATCAGTGTTGTATAGCGTTCTGGTAGATCTTCAAGGAGTTTCCTATGGTTGGTGGTCTTTCCGTTACATCCTTCCATAGTTTTATGAAGGTACTTGCTTCTTTGTCATAGTGTTGGTGTACAACTTTATATAATTCAAGCATGTCTCCTCTATGTCTTCTGTATGCTCGAGTTGGTAATAGGTCTTTGTGATGATTGCTGATTACTCACAGCAATTTTCAGACTGATCAGACAAGTCTCACTGTGTTAAATCGATAAAGTCATCCCGCCATGCCCCTATTGCTCATCGAACCCGGAATTATTTCCAATCGCGATATGGAAACATATCCCTCTGCCAAGTTTCAAATCGATAGCTTTACGGGAAGTTGGGTGTGTGCGTAAGTAAAACAGTGCCGGCAGGTCGATGGTTATCTCTGGATGGAAAGGCTGGTTGGTCGGTGGTTGGGTGGGATATAAATGGCTGGATTGGTTGGTGGTCGACGGTTGGTAGGTGATAGAGATCTATGGAATACTGGGCCGTTGTAGGGTACGTGATGTTGGTTTGGTTGGCGATTAGAACTGCGATGTCTGGCTTCTTGCCAGTGGTTGTCGAAGTTGCGGAGCACAATGAAAATATGCATAGGTTAGACGGGAAATGTTCAGCAGTTTTCGAAATATTATTCTTTATCAAGTGTCAAACAGTATTAGCTCAGAAAGGGCTATGGCCGTTTCAAAGATATGGTTTCCGCATATCAAACGAAAACGTTTATTGTTTCGCATCTTCTGCGCACGGATTGGTGTAGAAAACATTGAATTGGAGGGCTTCCATGGTACAAAAACAATACATACAGTACTCGCTAGTGGCTCTGAAAGGGTTAATGAGCAGTCAGAGCCAATTAGATAGAGGGGTGGAAACTACTATCTCGTAGTTCCGGGAAAGCACGGGCCTAGGAATCAGACCTAATTTTTATTTCCTCGCACCGATCGGGATTCGAACCCACGGCACCTAGTCGCCTAGCAGACGACAGTCCAACTCGCTAACCACTGAGCCATTCACCACCCTAAAAAAGTGGTTTCAGAACTCAGTTTTAACGAGAAGTACTGTCGCCTACACGATTCAAATGAATGTTTTCTTACACCCGCTCGGGGAGACAGCCATATATCCTGGCACTGGCAGATTTAGATAGAGGGGTGGAAACTACTATCTCGTAGTTCCGGGAAAGCACGGGCCTAGGAATCAGACCTAATTTTTATTTCCTCGCACCGATCGGGATTCGAACCCACGGCACCTAGTCGCCTAGCAGACGACAGTCCAACTCGCTAACCACTGAGCCATTCACCACCCTAAAAAAGTGGTTTCAGAACTCAGTTTTAACGAGAAGTACTGTCGCCTACACGATTCAAATGAATGTTTTCTTACACCCGCTCGGGGAGACAGCCATATATCCTGGCACTGGCAGATTTAGATAGAGGGGTGGAAACTACTATCTCGTAGTTCCGGGAAAGCACGGGCCTAGGAATCAGACCTAATTTTTATTTCCTCGCACCGATCGGGATTCGAACCCACGGCGCCTAGTCGCCTAGCAGACGACAGTCCAACTCGCTAACCACTGAGCCATTCACCACCCTAAAAAAGTGGTTTCAGAACTCAGTTTTAACGAGAAGTACTGTCGCCTACACGATTCAAATGAATGTTTTCTTACACCCGCTCGGGGAGACAGCCATATATCCTGGCACTGGCAGATTTAGATAGAGGGGTGGAAACTACTATCTCGTAGTTCCGGGAAAGCACGGGCCTAGGAATCAGACCTAATTTTTATTTCCTCGCACCGATCGGGATTCGAACCCACGGCACCTAGTCGCCTAGCAGACGACAGTCCAACTCGCTAACCACTGAGCCATTCACCACCCTAAAAAAGTGGTTTCAGAACTCAGTTTTAACGAGAAGTACTGTCGCCTACACGATTCAAATGAATGTTTTCTTACACCCGCTCGGGGAGACAGCCATATATCCTGGCACTGGCAGATTTAGATAGAGGGGTGGAAACTACTATCTCGTAGTTCCGGGAAAGCACGGGCCTAGGAATCAGACCTAATTTTTATTTCCTCGCACCGATCGGGATTCGAACCCACGGCACCTAGTCGCCTAGCAGACGACAGTCCAACTCGCTAATAGAGTTAACTATACACAATCTAATCCAGTTTCGATAAATCTTTTCTCTATGATAAAAATGAGAGAAAAGTCAGTGTTAGATGGTGATGAGAATGTAATGTTTGTTGTTGGTATTGATTGACAGACGGGGTCTCTGGAGGTTCAGGAAAATACAATATAGGTACATTGACATCTATAGATCTATTTAAACATTAGGAACTTCTAATACTACAACAACAAAATCATATAAATTATCCACTGCTACATGTCGGCATGTCTGGTCAGAACAGCGGTTAACTTCAATCTCCCTAACTCTGACCAGTACTATATTATATCTCTCTATCTGGCGAACACCACTCACCTCTCATGTCCAAATTAGGCTGACCAGTGGAGAATCAGTAACTGATCCGTGCCAAATATATTAGTAGTTACTAATAGTGAACGGATCAGGTTGCAAGAACATAGTCCCATAAAAGCACTGGCCTAGGTCACAAAGTAAATAGTTCTGACCTAGGTCAGAAAGTAAAGAGTCAGTGTTCGACTTAATAGAAAAAAAATGCAAAAAGCTTGAACAGGGAATCGAACACCCGACCTCAAAGTTGCCGAGCAAAAGATCGCCGAGCCATCGCCAAACCCACCAGGCAACCGAGACCAATAATTTTACGTGACCTCTTACAACCTAGCCATATTTGGATAGAGGAAGCGACATCTTTTGGTCAGTGTTTACGCTAGAATTGGTACAGATTAATTGACGAAAGGAAGAGTTAGTTAAGCTATCATCTTTACTTACAAGTTTACTGAAATGTATTACATTTGGGAAAATCATTTTAGCAAAATTAGAATCGAAAAAAAGGGCGAAAATTCTTTCGATCTGTCTCAGGTTTACTGGGGTTGTTCAAAATGTATGACGAAGAAAGCTTTCAATTTTGCATCGACTAATGCCCTTGAATTCGTTTTGTCGTTTTTTTTTTCTTTGTTTTTTTGCGCATTAGCAAGATCATGACCGACCATTTCCGTCTGGACAGTGACTATGAAATTCAGTCATGATAGTTAGTACTAGTATTATGAATACAGAGTTTAATTTCAGTCTGGTTAGACCGGACAAAAATCATAAGGAAAGATTTACGCCTGGATGATTAAGACTACGAGCAATTACAACCCAAGCTATACCCTTGTAATACGAGACAATCGTGACCTTGGAAAGTTATTGGTACGAATGTGGACTTTCACACAGTTAGGCAGCTTGGCTCAACATTTTGGCTCATAAATCGCTGACTTATAATTTACAGCCGCTAGTTTTTTGTAATGAGACATACAAACACGTTGCCGAAGTGGTTACAAAATCTCTGTAGCCAAATCTAGAAAAAAATCCACAAAATTTTTCATTTTTGGCCAGTAAGATACGAGTAATTCCGAACAAACCCTGACTCGAAGGTTCAGAACGTGCCGACAAATTAGACCAATTATCACCAATCAGTGTCACTCAACCTGAATTTTCAATCAGTAGATTAAAGCTGAACTGCGATTAGATAATGATATTTCAACCAATGAAAGTCATAGTTCTGTTTTTTCCAAAATTTATAGCTAGCCCACGTGGATGATGCCTGCAAATTTCAGCTTTGTAGCTTGGTAACTTTGCAAGCAAAAATATTATATGTGTTTGAGCACCTTTCTGTGAAACACTGTGCAGAATGAGAAAATTCCTCGTTTACAAATTTATGGATTTTAATTGGGTTTTAAGGCTTTTTGAACTCCCTGGCACCCATTGAGCAGGACAAGACCAAACCTTGAGCTAAATTGGTGTATTTGGAAAAGTTAGCCCACGTGGATGTTTGTGGCAAATCGCAGCTCTCTAGCTTGGTATCTTTTTGCACAAAAACTTTATTTGTGTTTGTGCACCCTTCTGTGAATGCTAAATTTGTTTACTTGAAAAAGTCAGCCATTGGTAATAATATGTTGGTTCGGAGCAAAACATGTCGTGTCTGCACTTACCCTAAAACTGAGAAAATGGGATTTAATTTTCAGTCACAAATCCTATCATAAAAGGAATATACTTTATATCCTTATATTGTAAATGATTTCTTTCATCAAAAATACACGTTTAGATTAAATGATGACAATTTAATTAATGTTTAATTCAATTCATGGTTTATGAATACATATTTATCAGCCTTAAAGGGATAATAGGCGTTAGAATACACTCGTCCTACGGCTTATATTTGTGTTTCATATTGACTATTAGTTAAATAAGTATGCATCCCACACTTTACCAAATTTTAAAAATATAAATATAAAAATATATTCGGAATTTTAAAAAAAAGTGAGCCAGCGACGATTCCATTCAGTTTGAGAATAAAAGCGTCTGGTAAATCAACGCTAAAACATCATTGTGGAATTCAACAGTAGGGGTCAAGGACGCGTGAATACCCACATGTTAGAGTTACTTCCCTTTATATTTACACGATTTGAAAAACGCTTGATGGATGGCTCAAGCGTTTTATGATTAACTACTTTATTTTGGAGATTTATCGGATTTTAGAGGGATTTTGGTGTATAGGTAAGTCCACTGATGGATATATACTGTTATTGTCCAAATTTGAGTGAACTTAAATTTTTATGTTCGTTCTAACGCCTATTATCCCTTTAATCGCTCATTTACACTCATCTACTTGCAAATATGTGTAAAATGGATGACAATCGGTGGTATTCTTCCAAGTTTTGCAGTGTCTACATCATCTGGCAATCCTTATCCTTCCTTCAGCAACGAGTCCGTTCCATATAATAACGTTTCTGTTTGTGAAATAATTCTTTCTGATCAGTGTTGTGCAGCGTTCTGGTAGAGTTTCCTCTGGTTGGTGGTCTTTCCGTTACATCCTTCCATAGTTTTATGAAGGTACTTGCTTCTTTGTCATAGTGTTGGTGTACAACTTTATATAATTCAAGCATGTCTCCTCTATGTCTTCTGTATGCTCGAGTTGGTAATATGTCTTTGTGATGATAGCTGATTACTCACAGCAATTTTCAGACTGATCAGACAAGTCTCACTGTGTTAAATCAATCGATAAAGTCACCCCGCCATGCCCCTATTGCTCATCGAACCCGGAATTATTTCCAATCGCGATATGGAAACATATCCCTCTGCCAAGTTTCAAATCGATAGCTTTACGGGAAGTTGGGTGTGTGCGTAAGTAAAACAGTGCCGGCAGGTCGATGGTTATCTCTGGATGGAAAGGCTGGTTGGTCGGTGGTTGGTGGGATATAAATGGCTGGATTGGTTGGTGGTCGACGGTTGGTAGGTGATAGAGATCTATGGAATACTGGGCCGTTGTAGGGTACGTGATGTTGGTTTGGTTGGCGATTAGAACTGCGATGTCTGGCTTCTTGCCAGTGGTTGTCGAAGTTGCGGAGCACAATGAAAATATGCATAGGTTAGACGGAAAATGTTCAGCGGTTTTCGGAATATTATTCTTTATCAAGTGTCAAACAGTATTAGCTCAGAAAGGGCTATGGCCGTTTCAAAGATATGGTATCCGCATATCAAACGAAAAAGTTTATTGTTGCGCATCTTCTGCGCACGGATTGGTGTAGAAAACATTGAATTGGAGGGCTTCCATGGTACAAAAACAATACATACAGTACTCGTTAGTGGCTCTGAAAGGGTTAATGAGCAGTCAGAGCCAATTAGAGTTAACTATACACAATCTAATCCAGTTTCGATAAATCTTTTCTCTATGATAAAAATGAGAGAAAAGTCAGTGTTAGATGGTGATGAGAATGTAATGTTTGTTGTTGGTATTGATTGACAGACGGGGTCTCTGGAGGTTCAGGAAAATACAATATAGGTACATTGACATCTATAGATCTATTTAAACATTAGGAACTTCTAATACTACAACAACAAAATCATATAAATTATCCACTGCTACATGTCGGCATGTCTGGTCAGAACAGCGGTTAACTTCAATCTCCCTAACTCTGACCAGTACTATATTATATCTCTCTATCTGGCGAACACCACTCACCTCTCATGTCCAAATTAGGCTGACCAGTGGAGAATCAGTAACTGATCCGTGCCAAATATATTAGTAGTTACTAATAGTGAACGGATCAGGTTGCATTGCAAGAACATAGTCCCATAAAAGCACTGGCCTAGGTCACAAAGTAAATAGTTCTGACCTAGGTCAGAAAGTAAAGAGTCAGTGTTCGACTTAATAGAAAAAAAATGCAAAAAGCTTGAACAGGGAATCGAACACCCGACCTCAAAGTTGCCGAGCAAAAGATCGCCGAGCCATCGCCAAACCCACCAGGCAACCGAGACCAATAATTTTACGTGACCTCTTACAACCTAGCCATATTTGGATAGAGGAAGCGACATCTTTTGGTCAGTGTTTACGCTAGAATTGGTACAGATTAATTGACGAAAGGAAGAGTTAGTTAAGCTATCATCTTTACTTACAAGTTTACTGAAATGTATTACATTTGGGAAAATCATTTTAGCAAAATTAGAATCGAAAAAAAGGGCGAAAATTCTTTCTATCTGTCTCAGGTTTACTGGGGTTGTTCAAAATGTATGACGAAGAAAGCTTTCAATTTTGCATCGACTAATGCCCTTGAATTCGTTTCGTCGTTTTTTTTTTCTTTGTTTTTTTGCGCATTAGCAAGATCATGACCGACCATTTCCGTCTGGAAGATCAGGACAGTCACTATGAAATTCAGTCATGATAGTTAGTACTAGTATTAAGAATACAGAGTTTAATTTCAGTCTGGTTAGACCGGACAAAAATCATAAGGAAAGATTTACGCCTGGATGATTAAGACTACGAGCAATTACAACCCAAGCTATACCCTTGTAATACGAGACAATCGTGACCTTGGAAAGTTATTGGTACGAATGTGGACTTTCACACAGTTAGGCAGCTTGGCTCAACATTTTGGCTCATAAATCGCTTGAGGGGGAGGAGATGATGATGGGGGTGATGGTATTGGCTGAGATAAGGACAATCTTGGTGATGATCTGATAGGGGATTGTGGTGGCTGAAAAATTTTTCCGACAGAAGATGATAAAGGTTTAGACGTTGAAGAAAAAGATGGAGGACTGGTTGCCTTAGGAGCAGAACTAGTAGTTAAAGAAGTCTTTGGTTTTGTTGTTCTAACTGACATCAGAGGTTGAGGGTGAATTAGAAGAAGTAGAAGGTTGATTGGAATTGCTAGTAGACGATTGGCTAATAGAAGACTTGGAAGTGGATGGATAGCTGAAACAGACTGTTGATTGGCAGTGGAAGATGAGGGTTGGTGAAAATTGGTAGAAATAGAGGTGGAGGGTTTAAAAATTCTGCGCGTAGAATCAGCAGTGGTGGATGAGGGTCTATTTTTAGAAGGTCTGTTAGATTTTTTGGGTGTAGGAGTACATTCAGGTGATGAAGTTGGTAGGTGTTTTCCTGGTGTCTTCAATGGGGTATTATTACCACAAACTAATTGTGTCTGATTTTGAACCGGAGAAAAGGACACTATGTCAATCTCAATAGCTTCATGAGGAATAGTTTCTCCAAGGGAAGTGACTATTTCCGTAAACTTTTTGAGAGTACATTCCGAAAGTTTTCTCCTGTACGTGGGTTTTGCCCAGTTGATTGCTTTGGAAGAGAGATTCTTTATTTCTGATTTAGTGAAGGTACGTGCTTTTATTAACTGAAGCTTAGCATGAAACATAGAATCATAATGATTCTTTAATGCAGTAGCTACGTCCTTTGCCCACTTTTGATGAATTGTGTTAATAATGTCTGAAATAACATTATTCCTCATGCCAGGCTTAATGAAATCATTAAGTTCACGAATCTTTTGAGAAAAGTTGCGTGATGGTCGACCTTCGACCTGTTGTTGAATTATAGAGATATGATGCAACGACTGGAGAACCTGAAAGAATAGCTTGATAAATGGTGCTTCATCTTTCTGACTTGTCCTATCCTGATTAGAACGTTGCCTATCCTGATTAGGGCGCTGACGTTGGTCAACATTATGATTCCAGCTATTCTGTTGATAATAGCCATTTCTTACTTGTTGTGGAAAACGACGAGGATTTCGATGAACATGCTGATCATAACCATTAGGAGTGGAGTTATAGGAATGATGAGGGTTTCTATGAATTTGCTGATTATAATCATCAGGTGCAGGGTTATGGGGGTGCCAGTATGGAGGGAAGTGATATGGTGGCGGGCAGGGTGGAAAAAAGAATTTACGATGACCATTAAAGTAGTTATTCCTTGCCATAGTAGATTGGGAAAGGGTAAATTAGTCACAATTAGAGAAATAAAACCAGAATAAGATTAAATTTCTATGATTTATTCACGGAGAATATTGAAAGCAATGCAATATTCTCGTAAACCAAGTATAAAAATATAAAAATGTAACAATTAAAACTTACATGAAAGTTCCAAGAAAAACACAATGAAATAATCCAAAATGAATAATAAATAAAATCACAAAATAAAGGGAAGGGAAGGGGGAGCAATGTACATTTCGACTATACAGTCTTCATCAGGCTCAATGAATACCCAGAGGAATTTTTAACTTAAATACTAAAATCTAACAATAAAATAAGTAGATGTATACATAGACAATTTGAGAAAAAGATAATTAGAAGGAGGTTTTTGTTTTTGAGTCATAAGACAATAGGATTTAAAATGGGAGATTAAGATATCAATTTTCTGTACTCATGGTTAATCATTAAATATACAAGGTTTCATAAGGAGCTTGTTAAAAAACTAAATTAATTTTAGACAGCTTGAATCAGGTTATTTTGTTGGTATTATGGCTTCTATGTCACATGATATGTACTTTTTTCAAAAAGTACCAGCTATATTTATGTTCTATGACATATTTCATCACTAGCAGTTCTCATTATTTCCATCTATATTTATGATGGTTTTAATTTATTGAACAATTGCATGTACCATTATTATTTATGGTTTATGCATTATTGTTTTATCTATAACCAGTTATTTATCCTGCTGTGTTTTTGTGACATTAAAAATACATAAAACTTGGTTCAAGTTGTTTTTATTTTTTTTGCTTATGGGGATTTGAAGATATTCTGAAAATAACCTTATATATTTACGATGTATTACATGCTATAGGTTTGTTGGAAATACGCCTTGGTGCAGAACTAAAGATTTTTGACAATGATGAATTAATAAAAGAAAATGTCTATTTATACATTTTACCCAAAAATATAGGATCAAAATATAAAAAATACGATACACAATAATTAAGAAAACTAAATACACATATAAGGATAACAAAACAAAATTAGTAATGTCGTATATTCTACATGTAAGATATATACAACGACACTTTTAAAAAAAACTTACATAGGTGAGTCATACACGATTGAAAGTATAGAAATTATGATAGTTTTATTTGATGATAAAAAGCTAAATATGATTTAATTCATTATAATATATAGGCTCAATCTTGACTTGTGTAACATGTTAAATTTACATAACAAATCAATAAGCGTAGCAAAAGTGAAAGTTAAAATCATTATCTGTTATAAAAAAGATGCTGTAATATAAAGCAAGTCATACAGTTCACAATAATAGAACCAACTCCGTGGTTTGGTACAAAGGTTGTCATGATTAGATAATTTATATATACATATTACACATTAATTAAATTTAGACAAAATAATAATATCAATGAACTAATGATTAATAATAATAAATAAACATTTAGAAAAAAGTATAACATTGTCTTATATTTGGTGACAACATTGAATTCATCCAATTTGATGTAGTCAAAAAAGGAATTTATGAAAAGATCTTTTCAGTTGATGTCGATGTGAAAGTTGTCAAGAGTTTTGTACGAAGTCAGGGTGTTCAAGGGTTGGGGTAATCAAAGGGTGAGAACGTGGAGGGCAATGGGATTGGGAACAAGAAATGAGTGGGAATACGAATTGAGAATAAAAAGGTTGTGGAAGGGTGAGAGAGAATACATCGGGAAAATATTTTTTGTTAAAAATAGTTAAATTTCATATTTTGAATTGAAATTGGGATGATCATTTGCAAAGATAGAAATATCGCTTAATTTTGAAATAATTGTAAATGTTAATATTAGTAAATGGTGATAAACTTTAAACTTATATTCCTGGCACGGGCGAGGATAGGGAGTAAAGGTTGTAACTTTGTACTAATGACAAAGTTACGAAAGCACAGGCACAGGACTTATAAGTTTAATGTTCCTTTTGCTAAATAAATAAAATGTGTGTTAGCAATTAAGTGATTAGGGTGATTGAAAAGTAACCAGTTACTATCCAATATAAGACTTGTACATGATAAAAATCATTGATTGAAAAAAATTACGATGCTAATATGCAATGAAATAAACGTATAAATCTTCTTGGACCTAATAAAATTGGGGTTAGGGTGAGGTCGTCAAGTGAATGGTCGTCTAGGTTGAAATGATTAGAAACAGGCTTGTCTTTTTTGATTTAATATCTGATCTGTGAGCATTAAAACGAGTGCGTAATTAATTTTCAGTTTTGAAAACACAATCGTACAGGCTTGGTTGAAATCAGAAGACGTTGTGCAAATTCGGTGAAATCGTAAAACTTGTGACTTAATTATTCCAGAAAATCCAGAACAGCGGTTAACTCCAATCTCCCTAACTCTGACCAGTACTATATTATATCTCTCTATCTGGCGAACATCACTCACCTCTCATGTCCAAATTAGGCTGACCAGTGGAGAGTACATCAGTAACTGATCCGTGCCAAATATATTAGTAGTTACTAATAATGAACAGATCAGGTTTAAAGAACATAGTCTCATAAAAGCACTGGCCTAGGTCACAAAGTAAAAAGTTCTGGCCTAGGTCAGAAAGTCAGTGTTCGACTTAATAGAAAAAAAAATGCAAAAAGATAGAACAGGGAATCGAACACCCGACCTCAAAGTTGCCGAGCAAAAGGTTGCCGAGCCATCGCCAAACCCACCAGGCCACCGAGACCGATAATTTTACGTGACCTCTAACAACCTAGCCATATTTGGATAGAGGAAGCGACATATTTTGGTCAGTGTTTACGCTAGAATTGGTACAGATTAATTGACGAAAGAAAAAGTTAGTTAAGCTATCATGTTTACTTACAAGTTAACTAAAATGTATTACATTTGGGAAAATCATTTTAGCAAAATAAGAATCGAAAAAAGGGCGAAAATTCTTTCGATCTGTCTCAGGTTTACTGGGGTTGTTCAAAATGTATGACGAAGAAAGCTTTCAATTTTGCATCGACTAATGCCCTTGAATTCGTTTCGTCGTTTTTTTTTCTTTGTTTTTTTTTGCGCATTATCATGACCGACCATTTCCGTCTGGAAGATCAGGACAGTCACTATGAAATTCAGTCATGATAGTTAGTACTAGTATTATGAATACAGAGTTTAATTTCAGTCTGGTTAGACCGGACAAAAATCATAAGGAAAGATTTACGCCTGGATGATTAAGACTACGAGCAATTACAACCCAAGCTATACCCTTGTAATACGAGACAATCGTGACCTTGGAAAGTTATTGGTACGAATGTGGACTTTCACACAGTTAGGCAGCTTGGCTCAACATTTTGGCTCATAAATCGCTGACTTATAATTTACAGCCGCTAGTTTTTTTTTTGTAATGAGACATACAAACACGTTGCAAAAGAGGTCACAAAATCTCGGTAGCCAAATCTAGAAAAAATCCACAAAATTTTTCATTTTTGGCCAGTTAGATACGAGTAATTCCGAACAAACCCTGACTCGAAGGTTCAGAACGTGCCGACAAATTAGACCAATTATCACCAATCAGTGTCACTCAACCTGAATTTTCAATCAGTAGATTAAAGCTAAACTGCGATTGGATAATGATATTTCAACCAATGAAAGTCAGAAAGTAGGCGAAATTTCTGCCCTATTGCAAGACCACATAAAGGGATGTAATTCTTATATCACGGTTTATTTTCAGACAACATTCAATTAAACACAGTCGCCCATGCTCTTCATCATATGGTACCGACCTTCAATTTAGCTCAGGGTTAGGTTTCGAGGAAGGGAGGATTGAATCTCCCAGGTGTTCAGGCCTAGAGTGGAACACATATTTTATTGAGAAATGGGGATCTGGTTCTGTTGGATAATTTTCTTTTGTTCTGATCGGAAATTAGAAAAAAAAAATCAGCGAAAAGTATAGTACCTGTTAAGTACAGATGATTTTTGGTTCATTATGAACAAGGTTGTCATTTAAGTTCTGATTTTTGGAATATACAACTATCATTTTCTGCTTATAGACATGGGGAAATTTCTCTTGAAGACTCTTATAATGGGCTTGAACTATCTTGCTTCCTTAATTACTGGTTGTATTGAAGGGAACTACAAAGGGTGCTATGCCTACACTGTGGTGAATATTAAGTCCTATGGGTCTTGCTGTATTTAATGTCTCAATCCAATGGGCTTCTCTAGATTGACGGAATTTGGTAGTTTCATCTTCGGGCAAGTCGATTTCTATTCGCTGAGGTCGTCAAGTGAATGGTCTTCTAGGTTGAAATGATTAGAAACAGGCTTGTCTGAACGAGCGCGTAATTTGTTCTTTGTTTTCCCGATACATGTATTTTGCTTGGGACATTTTTTACATGAAATTAAGTTAGGTGCTCTTGGATCGGGTATCTTTTATTCGTAGAGTTGCTTAAAAAATAATGAGTTTCTGATATAAAGGGACATGTTTTGGATCTGGTTGACATACATGGGGCACTCCTTAGGCACTTCGGCATAAAGTCTATTTTAAGCTGTTATCTGTGCTAAGGTGGAATTTTTTATGTTTCGTAAAACTCGTTTAGAGTATTCACGCTCTTTCAGTTTTGAAAACACAATCGTAAAGGCTTGGTTGAAATCAGAAGACGTTGTTCAAATTCGGTGAAATCGTAAAACTTGTGACTTAATTATTCCAGAAAATGTATGTTTTGGATGAAATGAGCTTTTATGCAAAAGCTGATGAGTGTCGGTTTCTTTGAAATATACTTTAATATCTAATTTATTAGTCTCTGCAATGGAATCAGTGGTATCGAGAAAATCTATGGTTTTGTGGCTAACGTTGGCCGTTAGTTTGATGGACGGGTGGTGGTTGTTGAGGATTTCAAAAAATTGCCAAAATTGTTCTATGGAGTAAGTCCAAACCATGAAAATGTCATCTTAAAAGCGTCCATAAAAAAGTGGGTCAAATGGTCAAAGGGGTTTGCGTATGAAGGGGCATATCGTTTGCAAATGGCTGCACCTGAGGTTTGTAGATATATTTTACCATTAAATGTGAAATCATTGCGACTAAGACAAATCTCTAAAAGCTGACGAATTGCATCGTCGGCTCTGTCTGGATCTGGGTTTCCATCAAAAGCTTTGCGAACTGCCATTAGGCCAGTAGTGTTGTCGATATTGGTGTACATAGATGTTACGTCAATAGAAATTAAAAAAGAATTTGAAGGGACTTTGAGATTTTTTATTTTATTGATAAAGTCAGCATGAACCAATCCTAGGTAGGATTCTTATGAATTTTAAGCAAAGTGTATAAGTGTCTCTCGCGGCAATCAGTTTTGGCAGAAAGATATATTGTTTCTGTTTTAAATTACTTGTTTTAACTAAGTCGGCAAGAATATTGTTTATCATATTAGCAGTTTCTTTAAAAATCGGCTCCGGTAAAATTGCACAGTGTTTAGGATTATTCAATTGATGCTCTGCTTCTGCTATATAATCTTCCCTATTATAACGCAAAATGAACCTTTGTCACTCGTTTTAATTACAATGCTATCTTTTGTAAGTAAATTTTAACTTTCACGTTCTAATCGCGTGAGATTAGGCTTCTTGTGTGTTATGGACAATTTGATATTTGGTTATTCATACTTGTAAACACGTTTAATATTTCTGGATGGATGGCGGTTTTAGGTGGTTTCCAAGTGGATTTAGGAATAAACATTGTTTTAGCACCGCGTGGAGGGTGGTTTCGTTCAATGGACGGTTGAAGATAATCAAGGTTAGGTAATTTAGGAGTCGGAATAAATTTTAGTCCACGGTCTAAAATTGAATGCTGGAGAGGTGTGAGAATTTTCCGGCTTAAGTTCTCGACGGTTTTGCCTAACCGCGGCCTCTCAATATTTTTAGCTGGCGTATCCAAAACAAGTATATATTGTTGACTGTTTCCGGAGACCAATGAAGATTATCAACTGGTTCGAATTCTTCTTCGTAGGATGACAGGATGTTGCGTTCTCAGTGTCGGAGTTCATCATCATATCGTTGAATGCCTTGAGATTCTGCTGGGCTTTCTAAGAGATTTTGTTAGAGATAGGTACACATGTGAAGATGATCTTGGAGCAAGGAAAGGTTTTGTTGGCTGTGGCAATTAATTTCTGATTGTTGAGGTCTACATGCAGAATGATCGTAGCCGGTTTATGACCATGGTCGTTAGATTCAAGGATGGACTGGATGTGATGGATTTTGGGCACCAGAGTACGAGTGTATTTCGGTGTCTGGAGCTGTTTTGGTAATTCGGTTGAGGTTTGAGGACCCAATAATTAGGTAGATTTCTGTAGAGCAGGTAAATTCCATGATGAGTTGTCCTTGGTTTGGTGATAAAAGGGTTTGGTAGCGGATATAATAGTTGTCGACGGGGTGATAGGTACTGGATTGGTAGTTGTTTCAAATGAGGCATTGGGTACGGACTGAGATCTGGTTCGAGGTGGAGATGGTCTGATTACACGACTTGACTTGGTTAGAGAATTCGGGGTCGTTTGTTGATCTAAAAAAATAACAAAAGGAAGAAAGATCGACGGAACCTGGGTCACGTGGTGAAGATTCAGACGGCGTGGATGGCGAATTTGAAAGGAAAAAGAGAAGGGGAGTGCCTTCTCTACGAGAGCGTTTTCCAACATCTGCTGGACTAGGGGATGGTGAACTGCGGGCTCCTTTTGGGGTTTGGTTCGATAAGCTGGTGACTCTTGTTGGTGCAAGTGTTGGTTGATCAATCTCCATTTCAGTTGGTAGGGATATGGTTACTCTGGTTTTGGTTTCGTTGATGGTTTGATAAAATTTGGTAATCACGGGTTGAGTGAGACGTTTCCCATAGGAGCGGCGGGCCCGAGACAGGGAATGGGAATGATGCGGTCGATGGGTGGTTATCTCTTGATGGGTAGGCTGTGGTGCGGGTAGGTCGATGGTTATCTTTGGATGGATAGGCTATATTGTGGGTAGGTCGTTGATGAGGTGGTATATAAATGGCTGGATTGGTTGGTGGTCGGCGATTGGTATATGGTAGAGGTCGATGGAATACTGGGCCATTATAGGGTACAAAATGTTGGTTTGGTTGGCGATTATAATTGCGATGTCTGGCTTCTTGCCAGTGGTTTTCGAAGTTGCGGAGCATAATGAAAATATGTCTAGGTTAGACGGGGAATGTTCAGCGGTTTTCGAAATATTATTTTTTATCAAGTGTCAAACAGTATTAGCTCAGAAAGGGCTATGACCGTTTCAAAGGTATAGTTTCCGCATATCAAACTAAAAAAAAGGGTTAATCGTTGCGCATCTTCTGCGCACGGATTGGTGTAGAAAACATTGAATTGGAGGGCTTCTATGGTACAAAAACAATCCACACAGTACTCGCTAGTGTCTCTTAAAGGGTTAATGAGCAGTCAAAGCCAATTAGAGTTAGCTATGCACAGCCTAATCCAGTTTCGATAAATCTTTTCTCTATGATAAAAATGGGAGAAAAGTCAGTGTTAGATGGTGATGAGAAAATAGTCTCATAAAAGCAGTGGCCTAGGTCACAAAGTAAAGAGTCGGTGTTCGACTTTATAGATAGAAATTGCTAAAAGCTTGAACAGTTGCCGAGCAAAAGGTTGCCGAGCCATCGCCAAATCCGTCAGGCCACCGAGACCGAAAACCTTACGTGACCTCTTACAACCTAGCCATATTTGGATAAAGGAAGCGACATCTTTTTGTCAGTGTTTACGCTGGAATTTGGGGAAATCATTTTGGCAAAATTAGAATCGAAAATAGGGCGAAAATTGTTTCGATCTCTCTCAGGTTTACTGGTGTTGTTCAAAATGTATGACGAAGAACGCTTTCAATTTTGCATCGACTAAAGCCCTTTAATTCGTTTTTTTTCTTTTGTTTTTTTGCACATTAGCAAGATCATTTCCATCTTGAAGATCAGGACAGTGACTATGAAATTCAGTAAGGATAGTTAGTACTAGTATTATGAGTACAGAGTTTAATTTCAGTCTGGTTAGAACGGACAAAAATCATAAGGAAAGATTTACGTCAGGATGATTAAGACTACGAGCAATTAAAACCCAAGCTATACCATTGTAAAACGAGACAATCGTGACTTTCGAAAGTTATTGGTACGAATGTAGACTTTCACACAGTTAGGCAGCTTGGCTCAACATTTTGGCTCATAAATCGCTTACTTATAATTTACAACCGCTAGTTTTTTGTAATGAGACATACAAACACGTTGCAAAAGATGTCACAAAATCTCGGTAGCCAAATCTAGAAAAAAATCCACAAATTTTTCCATTTTTGGCCAGTTAGATACGAGTAATTCCGAACAAACTCGAAGGTTCAGAACGTGCCGACAGATTAGACCAATTATCACCAATAAGTGTCACTCAACCTGAATTTTCAATCAGAAGATTAAAGCTGAATTGCGATTGGATAATGATATTTCAACCAATGAAAGTCAGAAAGTAGTCGAAATTTCTGCCCTATTGCAAGACCACATAAAGGGAGGTAATTCTTATACCAACGTTTATTTTCAGACAACATTCAATTAAACACAGTCGCCCAAGTTCTTCATCATATTTTACCGACCTCCAATTTAGCTCAGGGTTAGGTTTCGGGGAAGGGAGGGATCGAATCTCAAAGATGTACAGGCCTAGGGTGGAACAAATATTTTATTGAGAAATGGGGATCTGGTTCTGTTGGATAATTTTCTTCTGTTCTGATCTGAAATTAGAAAAAAAATAACCAATCGGCGAGAAGTATAGGTACCTGTTAAGTACAGATTGTTTTAAGTTCATTATGAACAAGGTTGTCAATTAAGTTCTGATTTTTGGACATGGGGAAATTTCTCGTGAAGACTCTCATAATGGGCATGAACTATCTTGCTTACTTTATTAATGGTTGTACTGAAGGGGACGATAAAGGGTGATATGCCCACACTGTGGTGAATATTAAGTCATATGGGTCTTGCTGTATTTAATGCCTCAATCCAATTGGCTTCTCTTGATTGACGGAATTTGGTAGTTTAATCTTCGGGCAAGTCGATTTCTATTCGCTCAATTGGGGTTAGGGCGAGATCTTCAAGTGAATGGTCGTCAAGATTGAAATGATTACAAACAGACTTGTCTTTTTTTGATTTAATATCTGAACGAGTGCGTAATTTGTTCTTTGTTTTCTGATATAGTGTTTGGGACATTTTTTACATGAAATCAAGTATATTACATTCGAGTTTTCACATGTTAGGTGCTCTTGGATCGGGTATCTTTTATTCGTAGAGTTGCTTAAAAAATAATGAGTTTCGGATTTAATTGGACATGTTTTGAATCTGGTTGACATACACGGGGCACTCCTTAAGCCTGGAGGTTCTTCAGCCTAAAGTCTATTTTGAGCTGCTATCTGTGCTAAGGTGGAATTTTTTATGTTTCGTAAAACTCGTTTAGAGTATCCACGCTCTTTCAGTTTTGAAAAGTTTTGAAATCAGAAGACCTTGTGCAAATTCGGTGAAATCGTAAAACTTGTGATTATTTATTGATCAATTATTCCAGAAAACGTATGTTTTGGATGAAATGAACTCTTATGCAAAAGATGATGAGTGTTGGTTTCTTTGAAATATACTTTAATATCTAGTTTATTAGTCTCTGCTATGGAATCTCCTTTAAAGACAGTGGTATCGAGAAAATCTATGCTTTTGTGGCTGACGTTGGCTGTTAGTTTGATGGACGAGTGGTGGATTTCAAAGAATTGCTAAAACTGTTCTATAGAGTATGTCCAAACCATGAAAAATGTCATCTTAAAACCGTCCATAAAAAAGTGGTTCAAATGGACAAAGGGGTAATACCTCACGTTCCAACTCTGCCATGAAAAGGTTTGCGTACGAAGGGGCGAGTCGTTTGCCCATGGCAGTACCTGAAGTTTGTAAATATGTTTTACCATTAAATGTGAAATCATTGCGGCTAAGACAAATCTCTAAAAGCTGTAGAATTGCATGGTCGAGTCTGTCTGGATCTGGGTTTCTATTGAAAGCTTTGTGAACTGACATTATGTCCAGTGGCGGAGCCACAGGGGGGGGGGGCAGGCGCCCCCCCTCGCAGCCCCAATGGCTAGTTTTTCGGGCAAGGCATTTAAAAAAAAAAATTTTAACGGCCCAATTTTTTTTTTTTTTTTTTTTGGAATTTAAAAATGAAATCATATCTTTGCCCGAATATCCTATATTACTATAACTGTATTTTTTTAAATTGATAGCCCAATTTTATTCTCCTATAATAATATTTCATAATTCATATTATTTAAGGGTCGAAATCGATTATATTTTACATATTTCAATAATTGAAATCGCAGCCCGAAAGTAGAGTTTAGAACTTTTTTTTACACAACCAAAAAAAGACAATTCGGGCACATATTTCAATTTTTTCAATAAATATTGTATGACATACAATATTTGTTAAAAAAAAAATGGAAATCGGTGCCCGAATTGCCTTAAATTAAGACAATTCGGTAAGGTTTCACCTAAAAAGTTAACAAGTTCCTTGGCTTACTTCCCTTGGAAAATAGATCATTTATTAATCAAATAAATCAATAAAAATTCCACCAATAATAGAAAATGTAAAATAAATAAGTTTAATAAGGTTTCAACTAACAACACACGAGTTCCCTGGCTTACTTCCCTTGGAAAATAGATCATTTTAATCACTTTGGGTTTTTTTGTGTAAAAAAAAGTTCTAAACTATTATTCCACCAATAAAAAAATGTAAAATAAATATTTTCATTTTCATATTTTATTATTTGTAAAAGGTTTCAACTAAAAACACATGAGTTCCCTAGCTTACTTCCCTTGGAAAAAAGATCATAATTATCATTATAATCACATAACATTGCGTGTCCTCTAGCTGTGATCATTTCAGAGTGAAATTTCGTTAGAATAACACCTGTTCTATCTTCCATCGATCATCGATAAACACGCACTAAAAATTGTTCAAAAAATATTTTTGTCTTTTGTCAAGAATTGTTTGGCCTGGTTATAACTTGCACTGTTGCAATTTAGCAAATTGACACAGAAATCAAAACAATGTCTTCTACACGTAAACGATTGTATCGACAACGGGTTGCATGTGATGCATGCGGCAAGGAACTTGATTCCGATTATAAAGAAAGTCACGTAAAACGCTTACACTTGGGGGATACTATTACTTTTACACCAGTTCAACAAATAACTGATAAATCTCAGCCACAATTAAGTAGTTTTTTCGGGAAAACACATACTAGCACATCTTCAGAAAGTAATCAGAATGTAAGTGAAGTAATTAGTAGCGAGCACAGTGAAGTGGAAACACATCTAATTGATGATTGTGACCCTTCTTCCCAATCAGCTAATGTATCCGGAGGCACAGTCCGTGAATGTTGCGATAAACCAACATGTTCCAACACACCTGATATAAGTGGAACTGAAATTCCGGAAAGTCCACAAGAATGTTCATCTGTTTTTGAGAAATTAATTGATTTGACATGTAAATATCCATGGATACTGCATTTCCCAATTTGACGATTTTGTATAAAATATTTTTGACAATCCCTGTATCCAGTGCTGCCAGTGAGAGAAGCTTTAGTAGATTGAAACTAATAAAAAATTATCTGAGATCAACAATGGCTGAAGACAGGCTCTCAAATTTATCTTTGATAAATATAGAAAGGAATTTTGCCAAAGATGTTAATTTCGACAAAGTCATTCAGACGTTTTCAACGATGAAAAAAAGGAGAAAAGCTATGTATGACTAAAGTTGATATCTATGATAATTGAAATTTAAAAAAAAAATCTAAATGATAAAATCCATACAAACATAACTTATCCATTAGCCGAAAATCTCATTCAAAATCGGGTGAAAACAGTACATACCGTAAATTTAATTGAATACTTATGGATCTCCTAAGGGGGTAGTATCATGTGTTCTAGAAAGAGTGAAAATACTCTGCCAATAACAATAGTGTTTCTCTCGAAGAAAACTCTCATAACTAAGTTCGAAATTCGGGCAACCTCAGAAATCTCGCTCCCCCTGGGACGTAAACCTGGCTCCGCCACTGATTATGTCGGTTGTAGTTACGTCAAAAGAAATTAAAATAGCATTTGAAGGAACTTGAAATTTTTTTATTTTATTAACAAAATCAGTTGTGTCCTTAAGGAAGGCTCGATGTTGACATGCTAGTTATAGTAAGAAATGACCAATGTATTCTGACACTGCATACTACTCACTACCACAGTTAGATATAATCGGGTGGCCTTTATGGATTATATTAGGCATAAACCAATCCTTGGTAGGATTCTTATAAATCTTAAGCAAAGTGTATAAGTGTTTCTCACGGCAATCAGGTTTGGCAGAAAAATAGTCTTATTGTTTTAAATGACTTGTTTTAACTAAATCGGCAAGAATATTGTTTATCATATTAGCAGTTTCTTGGTTTAAAACTCTTTCGGCGCCATAGGCGACTTTAGTCGCCGGTAAAAACATAACGTCAAAACGCCATAGGCGACTTTTGTCGACAATTCTCTTGACTCAGTTACCGGTCGTGTTTTTAGGGAATCCCCGCTTGATGGCTTGTGACGAATGTTACTATTTAAAGTAACACAGAATTCGCTTCCGATGTATACAATTCCCTCCGTTTTTCGGGGTTTTTTTTGGTGCAGACAAGTCAGCGATTTTTCATAATTCATTCAGGTTGATTGAAGACAGCAACTCCCTGCAGGGTGCAATGAAGGAAATTTTGCCAGGACAGCGGCATTAGCCTACACATAGATTTTCATCTGTCTTCAAACTAATGGATGTTTATCGTGTAGGCCTACATAGAACTTCGGTATATTGTCCCATCCAAACGAGACGCTTTTCCTTATCAGCCCTTCCGACCTGCATCACTTACAAGGGGAAACCGGGTTGAAAGTCAGAAGATTCGACCTACACCGGGATTGTACCTAGAATATGTAATAAAAACCCTATCAGCTCATACAAAGTTTGCTTTCCTGTGCACAAGTTCAGTTACCTATGACTTACCAATGCATGTGTATTAGACCTTGCACTGAATTTCTGAACCCAAATAAAATGTATCCATAATGCACAATTACAGACAAAATTTTTGAAAAAGTATAACTTTTTTTTCAAATTTTCTTGCCTGAGTAATCAACATACATCCCACCTCTATGGTTATAACACAAAATCTATAACATCTACACATATTTTACACCATAATATAACGTCATAATACCGATTTATTAAAAATCAATTTGGCGCTGGGACGTTAGGACGTTATAACGTTATTTGGCGCCGAAAGAGTTAAACAGTATTTTATTAACAGAGATATAATGGTACATAAAGTTATACATATAATGGGATACAGTTAACAAGACAGATAATGCTTATATAAAACCGCTTCAAGTTAGGCTTGATAGAAACTAGCAAAATGATAGATATTTAGATGAATAAATTAACACTTGAATGAAATAGGTTCAGAAACAGTGCGCTGATGTGAAAACAAAGAAAATTAAAAATGAAAAAAAAAAAAAAAAAATATAAAGTGTGCAAGTTTGGCAAGATAGTTTATAAATTCATAAATACAGTGGAATTGAACTTTGTATAGAACCATATCTTATTCCACACTGAATTTTTTTTTAGGTTTAGGGGGGGGGGGTCATGGAATGGATGAAATTATTCAGTCTTGGAGAATCGTTTGGAAAGAAGAATGAATGAGAAAGTTTGAAAAAGTATTAGTTAATTTTCAGTTCGTTTTAATAGGTTAGAGCAATGTAGGAGATCGGGGACGTTTCTATAGCGAGGTGGTAGGGTTTCAATTGTCTTGCTTCCTGCAGTTTTTAATAAGGGACAGAAGAGTAGATAGCGTTCAGATGATTCAAGAGAAAGCTTGCATTTACATTCAGGGTCATCAGAAATATGCATTTGATATTTGTGTAAGTTTATGTAACTCTTTGGATTACGGAGTTTACATAATATGATTTTTGACTCACGATTTCCATAATTAAAAAGATGATTGATAAACATTGATAAATTTGGTGCGTTTTGGGTTTTTGAATCCAATTTATTCCATTCCTTAATGGCTGATGGGAAGAAGGAATTTTGATAAGCTCGGTTTGACAGTGTATTGGCGGAAACTTTTTTTTTCTTACGTAGAAAATAAGGTTTAGAAGCCGATATGGAAGGAGCGACCAATGCGGATAGGAATGAGCATACTAAATGATTTATGATCTTAAAGAACAAGATCATTTTGTTGTAAAATCTCCTCGTTATGAGGCTATCCAGACCAGCCTATTTTTATAGGATATGATGTGATGTACCTCTAGGTAAACCAGTTATAGTTCTTATCGCATCAAGGTGTAGAGTTATCTGATTTCTCTTTGCTGCAATTATTCCATAGACAATCAGCATACTCAAATAAGGGGAGGATGAAAGTTTTATAAATAATTTCTAATGTTTTACGTAAGAGTCTATATTTAAAAGTTCTAAAGATATTTACTATTTTACTGATTTGGGAAGTGATATATTCAAGGTGATTTTTCCAGAGACATTTAGGATTCAGGATTATACCCAGATGCTTATGTAAATCATTATCTTTTATTACATGGTCATTGAAATTGAGGCTAAATATATAAGGCTGTTAATTGCGTGAAAAGGTTTAACTTGTTGTTTTTGCTGGATTGAAATTGACTTTCCATCGTTTTGACCAGTTATGAATACGCTCAATGTCAGAATTCAGTTGTTCTTGAGCTGTACGGGGATTGACTATTTTTAGATAAAGGGATGTATCAGCTGAAAAAATTCTGATATTAGACGATATGTTATTGGTTATATCGTTGATATAAACCAAAAAAAGAAGGGGCCCAAGAATTGAACCCTGGGGAACATGTTTAACAATGGAGGTTTCACCGTTTAGAAAAACCTTTTATAGCGGCCCAAAAGATAATTCTTTTTCGTCACTTCCGGTCTTAAATGAGATAGTAGCACGTGTCGCAGTAATCATTGTAGCGCTTGCTCTCAAGCAGGAAAGACGTGGTCTTTATTTTGTCGCAATAAGTACCTTACTTCATAGCCTACAATTTCATCATCTATTATTTGTATGGTTTTCTCATCGGCTAAGCAACTGGTTTCGTCTGTTGTTACTATCCATTTTGGATTGTTTACATTTTACGACATTTACGACTATCGTAAATTGGTCTGTTTGCCGAGACGTGGTCTTGGTTGGAAGCATGGCAGACGAAATGCTATCACAAACAGTAAATGAGATGAATTGGGATGATTTAGAGCTTAGCCTTATGAATGATGATGATTTAGGCACAAATAAGATTGACGCGGGTCAGTCTAAGGTGAAAAATGACTTGAAAAAACAACCGAAGCTAGCGGGTGCCGCTTGCGACAGATGTTCCTCAGCAGGCTCAAGTCGTAAAAAACAGGGTATGTCCACCAAAACAAATAGCCTAACAACAGTCACATCTGCTGAAAGCACTTCTGAGGAAATTTTGAAACTATTGAAGGAAATAAAGCAGACGCAGTCTGCCCAAAATTCTAGATTAGAATCTCTGGAGAATGGTGACTATGATTACCAGGAGTATGATGATGATGATGAAGCTCTCAGGGAGAGTCATCCAGATGATCTTAACACAAATGATCAGAAAACAGATACAGAGGCTGACCCTGGCCATAAACGGAGAATAGATTCATCCCCAACAGCTGAGAATGAATGAAAACTGTTTTTTCTCTATGTCCAAACGGTTCAAGCCAACTGACTCAGTCGTTGATAGTAAAGTAGACGAAGTTCTAGCTAATAATGTTAATGAACTATTTAAGAATGGAATGAGTGATGATCAGTATGCAGCACTTTCCAAGGACGAAATGACATCACGACCTTAAAATTGTGAGTCTGGCGCCAGTTAAAACAAACCAGTTGGTCTGGGATATAATGACTCAGGAATCAAGAAGTGCTGATCGGAAAATGCAAGCCATTGAAACTTCAGTTATAAAATCTGCTATTATTCTTACAAAAGCTGTGGACTCTTTAGCTGATCTATCACAAACACCAAATTTGCTGGCATCAGTCATGCCTGACAATATTGATAAACTCAATGATACAATTGCTTTGCTTGGACATGCAAATAGACAGATAAATCTTGCTAGACGAGATTTTATTAAAGCCGATTTGAGACAAGAGTTCTCACAACTTTGTGCTCTTTCTCAGCCCTATACAAGCTTTCTGTTTGGAGATGACGTTCCAAAGCTCGCTAAAGATATAGCTGACTGTAGTCGGATTGGTCAAAAACTGCAGAATTTTTCTCAAAGGCTACTGTGAGCTACTATCTCATTTAATCCCTACGGTGAGTCCTATGACTCACAGAATTTAAAATTGACTTCAACTTTAACCAAGGTAAGTCTCGTCAATTTTTTAAATTCTTTAGGAGGAATAGAGTACCACCACGAATTCCGAAAGAGGATAATTTTTGTAGTAGTCCTCGGTGCCATACCCTATCAAAAGCTTTACTTATATCAAAGAAGATAGCTTTCACTTCATAGCTTTTGTCTAATGCATTGTATAGATGGTTATATAACTCGAGAAACTGGTATACTGAAGAATGGTTAGGTAGAAAGCCTGACTGAAATGGTGTTATGAACCTTTTCTCTTGAATGAAATTGTAAATTTGATTATATATATTTTTTCTTAATGAGCTTAGAATGAGCTTAGAAGGGAGATATGGCGATAGTTACTACAGATGTGAGCATCACCTTTTTTGTATATGGAGACAACATAAGCTGATTTCCAACATAATGGGAAAATACACTCATGAACAAGAATAGGGAATATTTTAGACAGTGGATATCTAAGATAGTAAGCAGAAGCCTTAAGAATACAGTTATTAATCTGGTCTGGTCCGCAAGATTTCTTTGGTGATAAGGTTGACAGAATATTGTGGACTATTTCTTCAGTTATGACAAGATCACAGATTTCAGATGTACAAAAGGGTAGATTAGGAAGAGGGTCACAATCATTGTCAGAAAGGGACGATTAAGAGACAAAAAGTCATTGAGTGCATTGGCCTTTTGTTTAGTATCAAATAGAAGTTGGCCATTATGGTAGAGTGGCGGAATTTCTTTACTTTCATTTCCATTTCTTATACAAATCTTTTTAAAAAGAGACCACCATTTTGTTTCATCGAATGAGTTGGTGCTGATTTTGACACTAACATTTTCATTGTATTCACGTTTAGATTTTCGAATAGCGGCCGTAACCTGATTTCTTACGAGTCGAAACTGTTTTTGTGAATGCGATTCCTAGATCGAATCAGTCTTCTGACAGTGCCATTTAGCCATTCAACACCTTTAGGTCGTATGATTACGTCTTTATGAGGTACGAAGTCAGAAACAGTTTCGGGAAGTTTATTCGGTTCATTATTAGAAAATATCTCATTCCAGTGGATATTGGAAACAAATTGATTGAAATGATCAATCTTCAATTCTTTATAGGACCAGATAGTGCGCTTAAAGCAAGCTTGTTTTGGGGATTTAAGGTTGATTTCAAGGAAAATAGGTGAATGGTCACTAAGAGTTTGGTCAGTTGGTAAAACATCTGCTCCTTTCACGAAGGTTGGGCAATTGACAACGGCCAGGTCAAGCAAAGTTGCTGACTCAGACGTGACACGCGTTGGGTCAGAATTACATTGATGGAGGTCGCAAACGGATATCAAATCTTTAAATCTGTCACCAGAAGATGAGGGCAGATCATGGTTAAAAATCACCAAGGATTAGCAGTTTCTTTAAAAATTGGCTCCGGTAAAATTGCATAGTGTTTTGGATTATTCAATTGATTCTCAGCTTCTAAAATGTAATATTCTCTATTTCATATAACGCAACATGAACCTTTGTCACTCGTTTTAATTACAATGCCATCGCCTTTTTTAAAGTAAATTTAACGCTTCACGTTCTACTGAGAACGTTCTAATCTCATTAGGCTTCTCGTGTGTTATGGAAAGATTTGATATATGGTTATTCATACTTGCAAATACGTTTAATATTTCAGGATGGATGGCGGCTTTAGATGGTTTCCATGTGGATTTAGGAATAACGATTGTTCTAGCACCACGTGGAGGGTGGTTTCGAAAAAAGTATGTGGAACTGAGATTACGTTGAAATCGTTCAATAGACGAAGATAATCAAGGTTAGGTAATTTAGGAGTCGGAATAAATTTAAGTCCATGGTCTAAGATTGAATGCTGGAGGGGTATGAGAATTTTTCGGCTCAAGTTAACGACGGTTTGGCCTAGCGGTTCGCCATGTTCTTTGTTTTATTGGTGTTTATAAACATGGCTCTGGTTAGCTTCCACGATATTTGCAATATACTAGTAATACATTCCTTTTGGAAATACGGTGCAATGCGTCCTATTATTTGGATGCTATGCTCGTCAGACCTATGCTTTTTCGTAAACGTGTTTTATACAGCTAATTAAAGCACTTCTCTAGTATTAGTTTTAGATATTTTTTTGTATGTTTTCAGGCGTGGCGTGTAAATTTATTCACGAAAGGACTGACGTACCTCCAATACAAGTATGGCGGCTGCAACAACGATGAAAATCGTATAACGTAACGTGTTCCAGTCCAAAACCTTATCATAACACGGCTTAAATAAATACAGAAATAAATACAAAATTAAATTCAAATAAACGAAAAGATACAAGATAAAAAAAACAAATATAATTACATATAAATCAGAATTAAAATTAAGTTTGAAATCAAAATTTAAAAAAATATAAATAATTGATGAATTGGAAAAAATAAAAAAATGAAAACTTATAATGACAGCAATTCCATGCTAACTGAACATAAATGCAAAATTTCAAATGTTTTTTTTTTCAGTATTTTCCTACATCAAATTATTCAGTTATGTCCAACCCTCCCTTTAAATATAATTTCCACCTTTATATGTTTACAATGGTTGATAATTTCAAACCTTCAACTTCATTTACTGAAACGTGCATTATTGATTAATATTTACTTACTATAACTAAAAGTGGATTCTTCCATAGAAGATTCAATTTTTTTAGGTCAATTATGATCATCTTAACAAAATTTATAGTAAATGATTGTATCATAAAATTAAAGCTCTCTGAGAACGTCTTATTTTTTACGATCACGTGAGTCACAAAAGTAAGTATTCACTGCTATACTAATCTTAATATTTTTTTCAATTCGATTTTATAAATTTCATGTCAAAATGTGCATCTTAGCAAGAGAAACAAGTTGATGCAAATTTTGTTCAACCTGCCCTTTTTGCTATTTGAACGAATGCCCCAAAGATTCGTAGCGTGAGTCACATGTCAGGCGAGTCACACTGGTTAGGCTTATGGTTTGATACTTGTTATTTGTTGACAGAAATGTCTACTGTATGAATATTTTGTCATCTCAAATCTATTCTATTTTTAAATTCAATATCAGGATCAATGTGAATTTACCTCTATCTCTTTTAGAATGGCCTTGACAGCGGCTGAAAGACAAAGAAAGAGGCGTCCAAAACTGAAAAAACACAGGATTCAAAATACAAATAACTTCACCGTGAACACGTTCGTAATTATCGACAGGGCAAAAGGAAGAATTTCTCAAGGAGTCAGAACATAAGAAGAAACAGAATTTGTTTGAAAGAAGAGAGAATAACAGGTTACGACAGGCTAAATTTAGAAGAAATAAAGAATAAATTGATGCCCCTTCAATCTCAACAGGTTTTTCTTCTAAGTACTCCCTAAACCAAGCTGTCAACAAGGTTAAAGTACGACTACCTTTGGGTAAAAAAAAGAAGATTGAAGTTATCCGAAAACTTGTAAACGATTTTAATGTTGAAATAGACAAATTAAAGAAATTAGAAAGAAGTGAAAAAGTCTCATAATTGACTACTCATGCTGTTATCAATTTTTATCATAGAGATGATGTAAGCAGAATTTGCCCAGGAAGAAGGAATACAATAACTGTCAGGAACAAAGAAAATCACTCAAAAGAAAAATTGCAGAAGAGGCATCTTGTTCTTAGTATCAAAGAAACATATGCTGTTTCAAAGAGGAAAATCCAAACCTTAAAATAGGATTGAGTAAATTCGCAGAATTTCATCCACCCGGTGTTTTGCTGAGTTCACAAATACCAACCGATGCCGGTCATTGCATCTATCATCAAAACTCTTATGGAGCCAAACTGGAGAATTATTCCTTAGACGATTAAAAAAGTGATTAATTTGGAAGGAAGAAAATGTGAATTATTAAATTTCCTATGACTGGCACCTTACAAGACCTTTTGATCGTCTGTACATGCTTAAAATTTTTCAAGCATTTTTTTATAAGAGAAACAATTTGTATCCTATGAAGCAGATGATGATGATGCCAAAAAAGAAGATTCAAAGGTTGCTGTTTTGCAGATGGATTTCGGTGAGAATTTTAAATGTGCTGTTCAAGAACAGGTTTAGTCAGCACATTGGAATCAAGCTCAAGTCGCCACTTTTATTACTTGCACATGGTTCCAAGTCATAAGCGATGTTTTATCATTATAAAAAAGATTCAATAATTTCACAATGAAATTTTATGCAAAGTTTGGAATAGGTCCTGAGAGTGGAAAACGGAGCAGATGTGCTTCATAGTGTTTTGCAGAACATTAATATATTACAAAAGCATTTGTTTAACCCATGGAATTCAATGCAGACAGTCCTAAAGGGTCTGTAGCATGGCATAAAAATGAGCAGAACAAGTTAAAAAGAGAAAATTTATAATACACTCTAGTCAATCTTTGCAACAGGTTCAAA
The DNA here is from genome assembly GCA_030562195.1 of Nipponacmea schrenckii. Classification (NCBI taxonomy): domain Eukaryota; kingdom Metazoa; phylum Mollusca; class Gastropoda; family Lottiidae; genus Nipponacmea; species Nipponacmea schrenckii. Next base: position 31,172,276 of record JAUJPP010000007.1, read on the forward strand.
ATTTTTTGGTACTCCCTATATACAATAGTTCTGCAATTGCAGCTAAATTCTGGAAAAATTGAAGCAAATTTTTTTACCTTTCAAATCCAATTCGATTAATCGGTTTTTGAGGTTTTTTTAACTCCCTGAGCTGTCAGGAGTAGCAAATGACCAAGACTTGAGCTAAATTTCTGTGAAAAAGTTGGAATGACAAATTGCTAGTTTGCAACTAATGGATTTTCAATTGGTTTATCATGAGGTTTTTTGAGCCCCTGATTGCCCAGGATAGCGGAAATGACCATAGACTTGAGCAAATTTGTAATTATTGGGAAAAGAATTAATTGTCAATATGAGCACTTGCTCTTAATGCAAGTCAATACCAATGCTATTTTCAAAGTAGTGTTCTTAATCTATGGCAGATTTTTTTTTTTCAAACCATTCTCCAGATAGCATGTGGAGTTATGTGGAGAATTACATCCTTAACTTTGTAACTTTCGCGAAAATAATATTTGGTATGACATTATCTGTGAATCACAGTTTGGAATGACCAAATTGCTATTGAAATTATGTATTTTAATTGCGTTCTGTTTTTTAAACTCCTGAGCTGTCAGGAGTAGGAAATGACCAAACTTGAGCTAAATTTGTTTATTTGGAAAAGTTAGCCATTGCTATTATTATGGCTGCACTGGCTTATATGCAAGCCATATACCAACTTTTTCCAAAGTTTTTCTTGATCTATTGCAGATATTTGAGTTCTGTTTTTGCCCATGTGTCCAGATAGCCCATGTGGATGTTTGTAGAGATATGCAGCCTAGCAGCTTTGTAACTTTATCGCAAAAAATGTATTTGTGTTTGAGCACCTTTCTGTGAATCACAGTTTGGAATGACCAAATTGCTAGTTTGCAAAGTTATGCATTTTAATTGAGTTCTGGGCATTAAACTCCCTGAGCTGTCAGGAGTAGGAAATGACCAAGACTTGAGCTTAATTTGTTTTTTTGAAAAAGTTAGCCATTAGTCATATCTGGCTGCACTGTCCTATATGCAAGCCATATACCAACTTTTTCCAAGGCTTTTCTTGATCTATGGCAGATATTTGAGTTCTGTTTTTGCTCATGTGTCCAGATAGCCCATGTGGATGTTTGTGGCAAATTGCAGCCTTGCAGCTTTGTAACTTGTCACGTAAAAAATTTATTTGTGTTTGAGCATCTTTCTGTGAATCACAGTGTGGAATGACCAAATTGCTAGTTTGCAAACTAATGGATTTTAATTGGGTTTTTGAGGTTTTTTTTAGCTCCCTGGGCTGTCAGCTGTAGGAAATGACCAAGACTTAAGCTTAATTTGTTTATTTGGAAAAGTTGGCCATTGGTCATATATGGCTGCACTGGCAAGCAAGCAATATACCAACTTTTTCAAAAGTGTTTCTTGATCTATGGCAGATATTTTAGTTCTGTTTTTGCCCATGTCTCCAGATAGCCCATGTGGATGATTGTGGAGAATTGCAGCCTTGCAGCTTTGTAACTTTATCGCAAAAACATTATTCGTGTTTGAGCACTTTTCTGTGAATCACAGTTTGGAATGACCAAATTGCATGTTTGCAAAGCTATGCATTTTAATTAGGTTCTGGGGTTTTTTAAACTCTCTGAGCTGTCAGGATTAGGAAATGACCAAAACTAGAGCTTAATTTGTTTATTTTGAAAAGTTATCAATTGGTCATATGTGGCTGCACTGGCCTATATGCAAGCCATATACCAACTTTTTCCAAAGTTTTTCTTGATCTATGGCAGAGATTTGAGTTCTGTTTCTGCCCATGTGTCCAGATAGTCCATGTGGATATTTGTGGAGATATGCAGCCTAGCAGCTTTGTAACTTTATCGCAACAAATTTATTTGTGTTTGAGCACATTTCTGTGAATCACAGTTTGGAATGACCAAATTGCTCGTTTGCAAAGTTATGCATTTTAATTGGGTTCTGGGGGTTAAACTCCCTGAGCTGTCAGGAGTAGGAAATAATCAAGACTTGAGCCTAATTTGTTAATTGGTCATATTGGCTTCAAGTGGCCTATATGCAAGCTAAATACCCAGATTTTCAAAAGTATTCCTTGATCTATGGTAGATATTTGAGTTCTGTTTTTGCCCACGTCCAGATAGCCCATGTGGATATTTCCTGCAACGTCCAGCTTTGTAACTTTGTCAATTTTTGCGCAACAATTTAATTTATGTTTGAGCACTTTTCTGTGAAACACAGCGAGGAATGTCCAAATTACTAGTTTGCAAACTTATGGATTTTTATTGCGTTTTTTGAGTGTTTGAAGTCCCTGGCACCTAATTGGCCAGAAAAGAGCAAGACTGGTTTATTTGGCAAAGTAAGCTATTTGTCATATTTGGTTTTATTGGTCTATATGCAAGCCGAATACACATATTTTTAAAAGTCTTGATCTATAAAATATTTATTTGCAAAATAATAAATTTGTATTTCAGCACCAATTGTAAAGCTTGATAAGAAAAACATTTATTTGGACTTTAAATTTAGCTATATATAGGATATTCCTTAAAAAAAAAAGGTGTATTTTGATTTAGTTCTTTTTGTAAGTCTTTTTTTTTTCTTTTTTGCAATTCTTTTTTGCAAGTCTTCTAATATTTATTAAATATGTTTAAGTAATTGGTTTTTAATTTGGTCTTTGGTTTGGTTTTAAGATGTATCTTTTATAGACTAGTAAATAATTCTTTGTAACTACACATTCGTACTATTGGGCTAACGCTTTTTACTGAATAGTAATCAAGACTGAAAATTGAATGTTAACCTTACTAATGAAATGTACTCACTCGGTTTTAGCCATTGAGCCTCAGTTTGCTTCGTTTATAGCAACCGGTAAGTCGACTTTATTAAATCCTCTAAAAATGTTCTAAGTTACTTAATGTAAAAACGAAATTATATTTAACCTAACGAATGGAATTCTCAGGATAAATGCTCATGCTTGTTTTAGAACGTAAGTACTTTGATTAACAGTGACTCAAATAAATTTTAATATCTATTAAACGAAACTTATTTAAAACCTGATTAATTGTATACAACATAATCAGTTAACTTAGTTTAAATATTAATTCTACTTGAATATCTTATTAAAACCTTTATTCGTATACAACACTTTTAAGTATTAATTTTTCATGCCATTATCAAAATTAAAATCTTTCTTATAAAATAAGTATTGCGCCTTTAAATTAACCATCTTATTTTTCAAAAGTTTGTTAACATTTCTATTTTTCAAAAAGAACAATTTTGTTTTTCAAACGTTACGTTAAGAATGAGGTTATCTTAGCGGGTGAATAGAAATTACGTTTTCTGTGTAACGCTGTATCATTTCTACATTATACATACTTTGGGTATACATTTTGCACCGTGTGCTTGATGATCATGGGAAATTACGTCGAAACATTCCATTCAATTTAAACCGATGTTTTATATTGCAGTGTAATTTTCAATTTAATATCCATAACCTTGCTTAGAAATGTAGTTATTTTCACAAAACGATTACTATTCAATAAAATATGGCCACTATCTCTCAAAGGAACTCATTTGTAACTATTGATTTTGATATTTTTTGTCTTTTCGTTTCAGATCAGGGTGACCAATAGCGGCTTTTACTATTGAGTTAATACACAATTATTGGGAAATTATCCCTGTTAAGGTTAGTATACAGAGCAATGGCAGCATCAGCCCTTTGAGACTATAGCCGCGTTTAGACAGCCATGAAATCTGGCCTACTTGAAGTGAGCCGTGCTCGGTCCGGGCTCGGCCCGCTTGGTCGGTACCGTTTACACAGCACTGTTTTCACTAGGCCAGAATCTAAAAATAGACATGCTCTCTAGTCAAAGGAGGTGAAAAGAACACTAAAAGACAAAATGGCGCCTAACATAAACAAATTCTTGATTTTTAAGTTTTTGTTAATTTTGTTTCGTTCAAAGCGAAAACGAAATTTAAGAATCGTCAATTTTGAGACACACAGCAATGAATGTCAAGTAGCTCCGCGTTGGGCACACATTTTAACGCAGAAGTTTGATGTAAATAATAATATTAGCCTAGCTTGTCGTTCCCGCGGAATAAGTTAAAAGGTCAAGGCCATTATAGCGCAAGCGCAAAAGGTCTCAGCAAAGTGGGCCAAGTGCACTCGGCCCAGTGGCGCGTTTACACAGCACCAATATTTTGCCGTGCCGTGCTCGGTCTGGACCGAGACCACCTCTTCTTGCGGGGCTCGGCCCACTTGAAACTAGCACGGTGCCGAGCCCTCTCAACCCGTTTAGACAGTCACTTTTTCTGCCGAGCCGTGCTCGGTCCGGACTCGGCCCGGATTACTTTTGGCTGTCTAAACGTGGCTTATGAGTACAAGTAGGGAGCAGTCTGACTTAGTTGGCAGGCAGCTGTCTCTAATGAGATAAGTGGGGCAGTTATACGGATAGGAAATCAAAACAAACCATAGATAGAGGGTTCTCTCCTAGCAAATCTTTGAAGAATACAAATAATTATATTTGTTCATTCTTAAACCTTACCGCCTATACAACACTTTACACGTGTATAGTATTTAAACAAGGGTTATCATATTTTATTATTATTTTATTGTTATTTACAGGGTTCCTAGTATAGCAGTTGGTCTTTAGCTACGGACAACTTCAGATATGGTGTGCAACCTAAGTTTTTGGAGGTAGTTCACATGGAGCAAAATTATCGCGTTTTTGGGTTGGGCTCGCGCGTAGTTTCGTTATGGCAGCCTGTGGGCTACCTTGTTAGGGCCACTTAGGTTGCACAAGGCCATATCATGTCCATCCAGCCGCTCTTGGAACAAATAGAGGTAAGTTATAATAATAATGTATAATTTTAAAGACATTACACATAAGTCTCCAAAGCCTGAACAGTTCACAAAGCACATTTAATTATACAAAAGATAAATAAATAGATATACAAAATAAATTTAAATAATGTGAAATACATATAAACAAGACATAAAAGACATATAATGAATAAATATATATAAAAAAAAAAACACATAAAATAGATATAATTCATATAATATAAATATGAAAAACACGCAATATATATGAGATAGATAATACATATAAAATAAACATCATATACATATGTTACATATAAAAATATTAAATAGATATAAAAACAGATGAAATTTACACATACAATAGAAATATAACATAATTTCAAATAATTATGATATATAATAATACACATACAATATATATATTACATCTACATTAAAATACATATAATGAATATATATATATATTATATAAATAAACATAAAATAGATATAAAATATATCAAAAATACACATAAAATCGATATATTTCATATAAAATAAATTTGGAAAACACGCAAGAAGTAATAGATAATAATATATATAAAAAGACCTCAAATAAATATGTTATAGATAAAAAAATATTAAATAAATAAAAAAAAAACACATACAGTAGATACATGGCATAATATCAAATAATTATGATATTAATATAAAAGTACGCCTACAATAGATATATTACATAATATCAAACAATTATGATATAAACATGAATAAATATATAATATAAAGATAAATAATTATCAATAAACATGCATTTGATTATTGAAAAACGCTGAATAAAAAAAAAAGAAAAATGCTCTAGTATTTGTGAGTTTTCCAGATTTTAAGATACTGTTACTTTAAGACACCACTAAAGAATATAATACTAATAATAACTGAATATATACTCATATTGATCATTCCTGAGAACTAAAATTTCATGTCCATGCAGAACCCTATAAGATTTTATTTGTCTTTTTTTATAGGGGGCTACTTTGTTCATTCATGAATATTATCACAAAATTCAAGTTAGATCAATTGACGTGAATTTTATTGCTTTTATAGACAGTTTTCTTACGTGTGTTTTAGCAAATTTGTAAATTTGGGGACACTGATGTTGAAGAGTGCAAATAAAATGGTTTAATTGTATAAGTTTGGTTAATTAGCACAGTTTTAACTAATAGTAACTTTAAGTTACACCTCACTGCTTCTATTTCTTAACTCTATATCTTTCTCTGTCTCTGAGTCTTTTTCACATCTGATTACCTTTTCCTTTCTGAACTCTTTGTGAATAGTATTTTCAAGTTGGCAACTTGGTCATTTTGGATTAGTTTTGTTAAACTGATGGTAGTGGTTTAGTGGAAATATTTTATATTGTTGTACATTTATTTGGCATTGAATCTCCTTCAATGTGGTGGAAATTATATATGGCTTAGTTTAGTATGGTTAATATATTACTTCAATATATTCTAAGGATGTGCATTCATTACTAAGGTATGTTATTTTTTTATCATCTTTTGGTACTTTTGTTTACTGGTAACTAGGGTGGCAGCCATGTTGGATATTTTGCAGGTTTTATATTTTATAGTGTCTTTACTGTTGCAAATTACATTTCATATATATTATTTTCCATTTCTATAATTACACTATCTTTCTACAGTACATACATTGCATTATCTTTCCAACCATTCTTAAAATATCTTATTTTCAGACCCTACCTCTGGTTGAGAATTTGCATTCCCACTTGGTTATTTAGTTTACGAAACCCCTGTACAGGGTAGGTTTAATTATTTATGTTATGTTCCTTTTTTATATTATATTATTACGTAATTAAGATTTGTCCTCGCATATTGTAATTATGCAAATTGTTCCTTTTCCTTTTCGTATGCTTCATACTTATAAGTATTAGGCTGTATTTAGTATTTGCATAATTGTTAGTTTTTATTGTTTTAGTAAGAATCATGATTATTCTATTTTAATGTATATATTTATTTACCTGTTAGTAATTTGTGTATTTGTACTTTCAGGGTTTTGTTATATATTAAATAAAGTCTAGAACCCTCGGTGTGGTTATTTTGAAACGTCTAACCCCCACCCGACAACACTGATATTCCAATAGCTAAATTAGTGAATACATTAGGCTAGGATTACCAAATTTTCAGTGATAAATATAGGTTTTTTTTTAACAAATTGACCAGCGTGTTTTACTATACATAAATTGCATATAACTATTAATACTCTTGAATATAATCGATACTTAAAAAACGTCACTAAATTATGATTACAGATACGTTTTGGCTTTATTTTCTTCATATAACTAACTTATCTTGAGTAGAAAGCGTGACAACTAAACTTGTAGTAAGGGAGATAATTCCCGCAGCAAATAAGTAGCACAAACTTTCCAGACTGAAAGCAGGTAAAGGGAGACAAATCCAAATTCCAGAAGACCCCAAACATATTCAACACGATTAAATTAATTAAGAATCAACATATTCTACTCTATATACATTTTATATTCATATTATATGTTATAAAGATCTATTTAAAGCGTATTATACGTGCACTTTTTTTCTTAAGTTATTTTAGGCATCGTATATATTTACTGATTAAATGAGCTCTTATTGGCTATAGTTTGAAATTTTTCTCTAACCTATTCTCCCTTTAAGGTTGACAGTCAATTTTGATTGAAAACCTTTGGTTTAAATTTCCTAAAGTTTTTCAATGGGCCAAATGTGTACTCTGTGTTATCCAACCCTATTTAGATTAAATGATTTAGATTGTATATGATACATGAAGATATAAATAGTAGTATATTTATTCATGAAATAAATACAATATAAACGTTCAAGTTTTGGTGCACAATAACAATCAAATTTTACTTTTAATATATTTTTAACATTTCTAATTTTAGGTGTATACAGAAAGAGCTTCATTATAAAGGAATAGTGTGCTTATTGTGTGGCATCGAAGCTCCTTACGTACGTATCTAATTCACTAATTCAGCATACATTAACAATTTTGTTTAAGGATTGCTACCAGATGAGATGACCCATTTGGCTCATGGCTACAATTGTTTATGGATTATTGTTTATTTTTTTATTTTGCCATTATAGAGTTTTTCGTGATCATCTTTTGAGTTTTCACTGAAATATCTTAGCGTTTTTCTCTATATTATCTATATTGTGCAACTCATGCTTACCATGCAGGCTACAATAATTCTTAATGGATTACAATGTATTTTGATATTTTAGGTCAATGTATTTATGAAGATGATCCCTATTTATTTTGCACTGAAATATGTCCAGCTTAGCGTTTTTGACTCCATTTCCCATAGGTGCAACTCATGCTCACTCTTCAGGCTACAATATGGATTATTTAAATATTTTAGGTCAATTTCATTATGAAGATGATCCCTATCGATTTCGTGATGATCTTATGATTTTTCTCTGTAATATCATGTCGGAGTTAGTGTTTCACTCTATTAACTATATTGTGCAACTCGTGCTCACTCAGATCTTTTGTCAAAAATGCTGTGTATGTGCCAGAATAAACACATCAATGTCACCATTTTGTTTGTGTTCTGTACATCTTATAGTGATCAGTATTTCAGTTTCGAAAATATAAAAAAAAAAATGCACTTTTTGTAAAGTCCTTTGTTTTGAAACCGGGCCATTGGAATTTGCTGTTGTTTGCTTGTTTATGTGAAATATCTTCAATTTTCTTTTTTTGGATTAATTTCAGGTTAGAAAGGGTAAATCGTCTGGTAATTTTCCTACCCGCCATAGCACTGCCACAATAGGAGTTATCTGGGGTCATGGTCTGTATGACTCTCCAGATCCTCCTATTCACAGATGAAGCACAGAAGAAGAGGCGCGCGCCAACAGATGAAGAACAGATGAAGAGGAACAGAAGAAGACGTTTGGCGATTTCTCCACCCATCTTAGGTTAACTGATCTTCAAATTTTTCAGTCAGACTGTAGCTCATCCAGTTTGAGTGTTGGGATATTGGTGTCATTTTCGTCAAACACATGATACTATATTGTTTTACTTTAAATTGTAGTCATATCTGTAAATGATGGCCATCTATGAAGGCATTGTTTCACCCCATTCAGGAATTAATAAGATAACAAGTCATATAAATACATCATACATCTTAACTAATTTACTTGAAATGGTTACGTCATTTGTGTATATTTCAGCCGTCAGAAGTCAGCGGGAACTCGATAGCGGTTTTTACTATTGGGTTTGACATACACCACGCACAGTTAGATGATCAACATAGCACGGTCAGTCCGTATTATTCTTTTTTTATGGAGCTTTCTGACTGTGAGAACCCACCCTTAAGTTTCTTCCGTGTAATTGAGTTGCATGGATGTTTATGTGCATTGCTGGTGCAGTTGGAATCGATGTGTTCCATTCAGATTTTCAGTCCAATATCTGCAGTTCTGCAGGTCCACTGAAATGTTAATGCTATTGCAAAGACCTTTAGAAACTGTAGCACAATTTGTGATATTTATGTTAGTGAAAGTGGGCATTCCTACAATTAACTTAGAGGCAGCACAGATATTTCACACAAAATTTTAATGATGCATATAGAAAAACCATACACATATTATACAAGTTAGAAAACATCATTACTTTCTCTGACATATTGACATGACTACTTAAATTACTGTAATTGAATATATTTGTTGCTTATCATCTAGGGTACCAAGACCATAGCTAATCTCTAGCTATAATGGGACATTTAAACTTGGAGGTCAATAAAGGTTATGGTGGAGCATAAATGTCAAAAAGGCGAGTCTTGGAACAAAGCTAAGGTAAGGATATTTAAAATATTTAATGATTTAGCATTACACCAAGTCAGCAATACATCCAATGTAAATATCAATGTTAAATGGACAGTATGTATCACTTTCATTATCAAAAATGTTGTAATTTATAAGTGAAAGTTCTTCCTATATACATATTTTATATGTGTCTGATCTATAAGAATTTGTTTTAAAAAACATCAATTAAAAACAGTACTTAAACAAGTTTTTGGTTCAAATTGTAGAATTAGGCATTTATATATTTGCTATTTTGAACATTGTTTAAGTATAGACTATTAAAACATACTTCAACAATAAGTAAAAGACAATGTGTCTACTGATTTGTTCATTATGCAATTTTAGGTGTTAACAGAGGGCTTCACTATGTAGGAGTGCTTATAGTGTGGCACAGAAGCTCCAAAGGCAAGTGTTATTGTTATTCTGAACTCCTTGTCCTGAGCTCACAATTTTTTTAGGTAGATGGGTGCAATTTTCTTTTACTCAATTAGACTCGACAAAGTGTCATTCGGTACGGTGGACTAATCTGTACAATTTATTTTATTTGTTAACGGTTTGCTATATAAAAATGAAACTAGGTCTTTCTTTGTATCTTTATTTAGGTTACCCGCAATAGCACTGCCACAATAGGAGTGTTCTGAGGTCATGGCCTGTATGACTCTTCAGACCTCCTATTCACAGATGAAGAGGAACAGAAGAAGCGGAACAGATGAAGAATTGGGGGCGATTCCTCCACCCACATTTTGTAAGATTTTTGTACATCTTATTGTTTTGAAATCAGAGTACCATTATTACATTTTCAACTGAGTGAATTTTCAGAGTATCTTTTCTTAATAGTTCTTTACACAACATGTAAAAAATATTTTGGTAGTTTTACAATGTTTGTCTTTCTTTTTTAGCCGTAAGCGGGAACTCGATAGCCGTCTTTACTATTGGGTTTGATATACACCACATACAGTAAGATGATCAGCATAGCACGGTCAGTACATTACTTTCAGTCTCAAGGTTAAGTTAGATTAAGAGTTTACATTGTTAATACCACCATTGTAAATTCAGCTATTTTCTGTAGCTTTTGACAATATTTTGGAACCATAGCCTAGAAAATGACATAAAATGATTTTAGTTATCCAGTTAAAATGATTGTTGATATAAAGACATATTGGCCAAATGATGTTATTCACATTTGATATATAGACTTAAGGGGGCAGTTTCCAAAATTATCACCTTTTAGATAGTTTTTGTGTTATAGAATTAATGGAAAGCTACGTTTGCGTAAAACTGTCAATTCCTGTTTATTTTGATTATAGTTTCCATTATTCTTTGCCCATTATTTATCTACTTTAGACTGTTTTTCACATTACATGTATTATTTTCCTCCAGGGTTCCAAGAACAAAGAAGCTGGTCTTTAGCTTCAAAGAGACATTAAACTGACAGGTCAATTGGGTTATGGTGGAGCACAATGTCCTAAAAGCGACTCTTGGAACAAAGCTAAGGTACGGATATGATACATGCTAAACATTAACCTTACACACACTGTAAATATTTTATATATCATCATTAATCTTTTGGAAATCTTCAAACAGATACGAAAATTATTATCAGAAATGGAAAGAAACAGACATATATCTATTTAAGACTAATAGTAAATTATGATCCTTTTTACAATATGCTCGATAGTAAACAAATTGGAATCAGTCAGAGTATCCCTTACGAATTATATTGGAATGATAAGAACAGGTCACCATACATTCACACTCCTAGCAATATTTAGATCTCATCACTACGATTATTATAGTACATAAGCCTACAACTGTTTGATTTTTTTATTAGTTTGATATCAAATGATGTAACTTGTTTAATTGCCTTTTTAGGTGTAAATAGATAGAGCTTCACTATATTTCATAGAAATGAAGTGCTTATGGTGTGGCATAGAAGCTCACGAGGCAAGTTTTGTTTTGATTGCTCAATAAATCAGCTATTCTAATTTTATTGCTTTGTGAATCCTGATATTTGCCTTCAAAGAAAAACTAAATCAGGTTAATGTGAGTAAACCTGAGACCCTACTGAGTTTTGAAATTTTGGACTATCCATTTCTTTGTATATAATGCCCTCTCAGAGAAGGATATAGTCTGGGATGTTTGTCAGTTCCAAATTGTAACTGATAGCTTAAAATTGTGTTCTCAATAAAGCAAGAAAAGAAACTGTTATGCCTTTAATGTGTTTGTTTGACCATATTGTTTATATATTTTTCAGGTTAGAAGGGGTAAATCGTTTGGTAATTTACCTACCCGCAATAGCACTGCCACAATAGGAGTAATCTGCGGTCATTTGCCTGTATGACTTGTCAGATCTCCTATTCACAGAAGAAGAGGAACAGATGAAGAACAGATGAAGAACAGATGAAGAACAGATGAAGAAATGGGGCGATTCCTCCACCCACATTTTGTAAGAATTTCGAAAATTTCATAGTTTTAAAATCAGAGTACCATAATTCTATTTTCAGCTGTGTGTATATTCATAACTAGAAGAATTCTTTTTTTTTAAATCGAGTCTCCCGTCTTAAAAGTTGTAATATTATGGTAGTTATACTCAATACATTGTTTGTCTCTTTCCTTTTTAGCCGTAAGCGGGAACTTGATAGCCGTCTTTACTATTGGGTTTGATATACACCACATACAGTAAGATGATCAACAAAGCACGGTCAGTACATTAATTTCAGTCACAATTCTAGTTTAAGGAAGGTGCTATATAGCCCGTTTTGGTGCTGATGCACCTTAATACATTTCATTTCATTTCTAGTTTGAGTTTACATTGTTAAATTTAGTGATCCTTTCATCTGAGTGGCTAATCAAGTTTAAGAATTAATTGTATTATTCATTTAGATAACTGCATTTCTTTAAATCTGGATTTTTGAGCATAAACTTTCTCTTTGTACCAAACAGGAGTGCAAATTTGACAAACCCGATTGCCAAGTAGCGATGTGTGTTAAAATAATGGCAACTTGTCTATATGTTAACTGTTAAATGTTATGGGTCTTGAAAACTAATGTTGCATGCTTAGCGGTTCTAGAGTGAGCTTTGAAAATGATTGTCGATGTATATTAGAAAGAAATATTGACCAAATGATGAAATTCACATTTGATATATAGAGTTAAGGGGGCAGTTTCCAAAATTATAATTACTAAATTTGCGAGACCCTTCAGATAGTTTTGGTGTTATAGACTTAATGGAAAGATACGTTTTCTTAAAACTGTCAGTTAAACCTATTCCTGTTGATTTGATTTATAGTTTTTATTACCATTTGCCTATTACTTAACTACTTTAGACTGTCTCTTTTACATTACTATTATTTTCTTCCAGGGTTCCAAGAACAAAGAAGCTGGTCTTTAGCTTCTAAGGGACATTAAACTGGAAGGTCAATTGGGTTATGGTGGAGAACAATGTCCTTAAGGCGACTCTTGGAAAAAAGCTAAGGTAAGGATTAGTATCATGGATTTGATACGCTAAACATTAAAAGGAACAGGTCACCATATGTTCAAACTCCAACCAATATCGTGACCACCAATTTTATACATTACCATACCAAGTCCTTAGTTTCGTGTTAACTGTTTGTATATTTTATTAGTTTCATATCAAATGAAATAACTTGTTTAATTGTGTTTTTAGGTGTAAACAGATAGAGCTTCACTATATTTCACAGAAATGAAGTGCTTATGGTGTGGCATGGAAGCTCACAAGGCAAGTTTTGTTTTGATTGATAAATAAATCTGCTTTTCTAATTCAATGCTTTGAGAATCCTGATATTTGCCTTCAAAAATTAATGTTATGCCTTCAGCGAGTTTGTTTGATCATGCTGTTTTTGTAATTTTCAGGTTAGAAGGGGTAAATCGTCTGGTTATTTACCTACCCGCAACTGCACTGCCACAATAGGAGTTATCTGGGGTCATGGCCTGTATGACTTTTCAGAGCTCTTATTCACAGATGAAGAGGAACAGAAGAAGAACAGATGAAGCGGCGCCTACAGATGAAGACCAGACAAGATCAACAAGTGCACAAAAAGAAGAACCAGGTCTACAGAAGAAAAGCCGCGGGTATGTTAGAAGGAATTTAGTTATTATCTTAGCAGTCGATTAAGCATTAGTTTTGTTATGGTAATTCCCAAATGAAAACTTGATATTCCGTTCCTCAATAATTAAATAAATAAAGTATCGAAATTTAAATATTTCAAGCCTATTTGATGGACGGGTATTTTCTCAAAATAAAATCTAGCATAAATTTCCTCTACCGAAGTTCAATATTTGCAGGTCTTGCTACCTTTCGCATTTATTATATTTGAAGGAATACTACTTTTAAATATAAATTCTTAAATTTGGACTTAAAGAGTGAAACTTTGGGTCTTAAAAATCTGGAAGCTCTGTTGCTTCCACGCGAGACTCCAACGTACATGAATGTGGTTTCTGAGCACTTTGGAAAAATTCATTAAAACTTACAGAAAAGCTCAAAACCTTTGACCTCAAAAATATAGTATATACGTACATTCAATAAATTATCTTTATTCTGATAAATCCATAAATCTCACCGTAAAGTATTCCATTAATAATGTTATGAAACGGGGCGATATCCTCTTTTGATCATAAGAAAATTAAGAATATTTAAGTATTGGACAAAGCTTTTGCATGCGGAAAATAAAATCTTACAAAACTGTTATACTGAAATGATGAAAAATAATGACTGCTGGATTATAAGCGTAAAATCAGAATTATATAAGATAGGCCTTGGTTCTTTTTGGGAAAATCCTTTTACTCCTTCAACTAAAATAAATTATTGCAGGATTAAGTTTAGAATTTTTGATATTTTTAGACAAGAAACATATACTGATATTTGTATCTCCAGTAAAGGTTTTATTTTCCAACATTTGATTTTAAACAAATTCCAACTCCAATCTTATTTCAGTAAGAATATTTTAAACAAATATCGTCGTGAAATTACTCGTGTTAGATTATCTAGTCATGACCTAAACATTGAGAAGGGTCGTTACTCGAATATTGAAAAAGAATATAGATTATGTCTTAACGAGAATGTAGTAAAAATGAAGTCGAGGACGAATTCCATTTTCTTTTTATATGCCCACTTTATATTGATTTACGGACAAACCTTTTTAAAAATACTTTCGTATCAGACCAAGCATGTACAAGCTGATCCAATTTTTGTCGAGTGAAAACACTTCTGAACTAAATAGTCTTGGTAAATATATATATTTAGCAATTAAAAGAAGAAAAGACTACCTTAAATCAATTTTAAAATAATTATTATATTTATAATTTCAACATTTTTCAGTTTGGTATATTATGTATATTTTTATCTTTCCTAGCAATGTTGTTTTCAATTTAATTGGTCCTTATATACCAACATACTTATATTCATATTTTGTTCCATATTTGTATTTCGCTCTCCTTTCTTTGTATATCATACTTTTCTGTACATTTGTGTATTATGTATATATTCTGTATATATCTGATGAACCAGTGGTTCAAAGAAATAAAGAATTGAATAGCAAGTTAATCAAATAAGCTGTTAATGGGCTAAGAGATTTGATCTCGGTTTATTTACATAAACTTTTTTTTTATATTTCAGCTGAAGAGCTCAGAAGAAAATGCTGTTTCTACATTGATTTGGGTTTTCTGCATTGATTTGGTGTTTCTACATTGGTTGGAGTTTTCTGCTTTGATTTAGTGTTTCTACATTGACATTTCTTCATTATTAGTTCTGAAGTCTGCTTCCAGAGACTACTTATCCTAATTGGTTTCTTCTGATTTGGCTTTTAACTTGACATATAAGTCGTCTTTACTCAGTATTCTATTAGACCCAGTTGTACATGGGCATGAATAATCTGGGAAGTTCATTGCCAAGATATTTGGCTAAGGACCAGCTGTAAGATAGGATCTTATGAACCTAAGCTGTTATTCCTCTAATAAATGATTATTTCTTTCTATAGATCGACTCTCCTCACTATGGTTGTCTTTCTGCTTTCACTTTTTATAACTCGGGTATTTCTGCTTTCACATGGTGTTTCTACATCATGCAACAAGAATTGTCATAACAACAAACCAACCAACGAATTGGATTTTATATTAATGGCTTGCATTTATTTTGTTTTTGTATTTCTAATGGTGTCTGATTTTGGCATATCTTTCCATGCCAAAGTTAAGATGTTAAAGTTGGCAGTTAAGGTCAAAGTTGGTGTATGAGGTCTATGGTCAAAGATGTTGGTTGAGGTCAAAGGTTAAATACAGTTGTGGTCAAGGGTCAGATATGGTAGTCGAGGTCAAAGGTCATACATGATGGTCAAGGTCAAAAGTCAAAGATGATATTTTAGGTCAAGGTCGAATGTGGTATCTAAGGTCGAGTTTTAAGGGTCAAAGTTGATGGTTGAGAACAAAGTTTTCTTTTTCAGGAAATAGTGGTATGGATGAAGAGAGGCATGCTTACAAATAAAAAAAATTACAGGTATGGTCATCTAAATATATAAATTTGACCAGTTGATAGATACTAAATGATTTTTGGTAAATTTTTTTAAATATTCCTTTTCTTTATAACAAATATTTATTAGATATTGGTTTTAATAATGTTTTGTTAAAAGAATTGCAAAGAATGGAAATTGCTTTGTATCCCGGACGGTTCAAACCATAAACCCATGCCTTGTGCCATCAATCAATATTTTTAATCCCAGAATAGATTAGGCTAATGACTTTGTTTTAACCTATCAAAATGGCATAAGTGATACTGCATCTAACCATGGTTTTTGATGATGGTGATGGTATATGGTTTCAGATGATAATGTTGGTATATGGTTTCAGATGTGGTCTGAACGATGAAGAAGATTAGTTTCAATTTTAAAATATCAGGTAATGTGAACATAAAGAAAATTGACATCTTTGCCTATTTAATTTGTTCTCATTTACATAATAGCAGTTTGATGTTAATGGAGCACCGCCCTTAAAGTCGTATAATCACAATATAGGATAAATTGGTAACTTTTCATGTGTTTTTTGTATTTCAGACATTGATAACTCAGTTAGTTTTAGGGTAGGCAGGGAGTAATCCTGCAGGGAGTTCATCGTCCCTGTCTTGCCGAGATGGAATGCTCTGAGGACCAAAGATTATTGACTTACCCTTGTTGGTTTACCCTTAGGTGGGTTACTCTTTAAAAGCTGAATGGGGCGACTTATTCTTAATCTACAGACTTTATTGTCAATAAATGACAGTCTTTCAACGCCCTAACCGGCTGTAATACACTCTGTTGTCAGTTGATTGTTACAAAGCAAAAATGGGGTCATTACTAAAACCTTTATGATGGTCAGTTGACTTTTAGTATTCAAAGCAAGCTAGTAAGGCTTGTACCTTTTAGGTGATGCAAGGTAAATGAGCAGAATGGAAGAACTGTTTAGTCTTTTTGATTCGGAAAATTTCTGAGGCCCTTTGTGCTGGAAGTTACTTGCTGCCCTGGTAAAATTTACCTCATTGTAAACTAAATGGTTTGATCAATTGAAGTTATGAAGCAGTTGGCATATTACGATTTGGTTTTCATTTTAGGAAAGTGGTTATATGAAGAATAGTTTGTTTTACTGCTGTGAAAGGCTGCTGATTCAGTTTTGTGCCAATCAATCATTTTTCGACATTCAAGTATAAAATGAATTAGCGTTAACCTTAAGTATTAGCACTCATAGTTTTACTTTTCCAGAGTACCATATTGAAAGAAATTATATAATGTTTAATCCTGATTGTTATATCAATTGAGCCACGGAGATGGATTGAGTCATCGTTATTATTTTAAATATGATCATTATTCAAAATTCGTTATGTGTAAAATATTTATACAAGCATATAGATCAACATTGTACTTATCCTCACCTGAATGAGATAATAAATTAGGTTATTGAGTGATTAATATTTGTACAAGAAAATGCAACTGTTTGGCTCTGGTTCTATCAAATGATTCAAATGGGAAAAAGAATTTTTTTCAAAGGATAATATGAATATTGTATTTGTAAATATGATTTCGATCAGACTATTTTGTAAGTGCTCATATTAACTAATGCAGATATCCTTTGCGATCTGAAATTGCTTATTACTAGTATGTAGTGCAAGTGATATGTGTTTGTAACGTATTTATGTTTTTTGTGTGTGTCTTTTTGTACTATTTGATGTGTCTGTTTGTACTACATGATATAAAAATAAATTTACTTATTATGTGTTCACATTGGTTGGTCAAATTTGTCAATTCTGAAATTAAATTCAATCATCTAAGAAGTCATTTTTGTTACACATATACTCTTAATGCCATATGATATTCTGTTCTGTTAGATGTCAAAGCCCCTGCTTAAAGAGCTGTATCTCTTATCAAGTCGCGTTTAGATGTATACTTCTACTGGAACATTTTAATTTCCTGACAGATGTCTTGATTAAACATAATGGTCACTTTCACGAATACACTAATAATGTCTAATTGCTTATTCACTCACCTCATTTTTTCATACCAAATTTCCACATATTACAATAATATCACCAAAAGACTTGTTCACATACATAAGCAAATTATTTCTGACTAATCGACTTGTTTTAGTTAGTTAATAATAGAACCTATACAAAACTGACCATGCGTGGTCTCCAAGCTAAAAATGAAACCAAAGCAAAACTGAAGGAAAATTATACTTAATATAGTTAGAATGATTAATGTCCATGACCCCTTAAGCGCCCCCACCTAATGATATTAAATTTCATACTAAAAGAACCTTTACTACTGTGTTACTGAACGATTAGTGATGAAAGGGAGAAAACTAGCTTCATGAGATTAACATATAGACTACAGTTAATTAATGTTTTTTTTAATTGCAATGCATTTGTTTACTTTTACAAAGTTCTCACTTACAGTCTACTCTCAAAAGCACGAAACCTGCAATGATATTTATGTAATGTTAGGTTGAAATTTCTAAATTCTCTTTACATTCTAAGACTAACGGTTTGAGGCTGCTATTCCAATTCTCGAAATCCCCGTTTCAAGTGTTTATAAATCTATAGACTTATCCCTCTCTTTAACATTAGACATCTCACAACATTCAGCCATAAATATACTGTATAAACAAACCACAAGAAATACTTAAGCACGTGCAATATTTTAGGTCACATGAGATCAAAACACGTCTTACAACAAACAATTACAGGAAATATTTCAAGATGATCGGTCACGATTTAGGACAAATATACTTGTTGGAGGTAAATTCACTATGCACTTTTACTCTTTTAGTGTTAAATCAAGAATTTGAATATGTAGGAATTTGAACTCTTTTCATCTCTATATCATCTAATTTTGTCGGCATATTGACTTGATTCATGGAATGCAATTTGAATAGATTCGTCTACATTGCAGGTCAGTTTGTGAATACTCTCCTGATACTTATAAATATACAAATATGACATTTACATATACTTAATCTTTTCTTTATTCACAATCACTGAACGACAATAATGTTAAGAGAATCGCATGCTGCCGAAATTTTTTGTATGAATTGAAATTCTGTCTACAATGAGCTTCGAATTTCAATAGTATTGAAATACGCCTTATTGCATATATTTTGATCTTCAAATGTGAAAAAAAAAATCCACTTTTCGGGTCTCATTAGAATAGTAGGAGCTAGGTCGGGTTTATTTTCAAAATCTCGTACAAAATATTTACGTTGTCTGTGTGTAGATTTTACTCTGGGGTTATCTATATAGAATTTATTAATGTCTCCCCAATTGCGTTTGGCTGTACTATGCCTACGAAAAAGTAAATTTTTGGAGTTTAATTTTAATTCAAATTTTACAAAATGACACATAAATCAAAGTTGTACACCAAAGTTGAATTCAAACGTCCCGAGGGGCGAAAAGGGGCGTTCTTAAGCGGGTAAAGCAAAGGGTCTGATTTTCTTGAGCAGTGTTTTAGTATAATGTACTCGATGCGTGCAAAAGAATAAAGATGTACGCTCTAATTGAATTGAACCTACATTTTACACAGGCCCCAAAGCAACATGTTGGCCTTTTTTATCCACAAACGCTAGCAGGTTTGCTGTCTTGCGTCAACATTTCTGGTTTATGACTTGTAACTGGACAAAGTGACATTTAAATCAAATTTGTACGAAATAGGTGAATTAAAGGGTCCCGAGGTGAGGGGGCGAGATAGGGTACTCTTAAGGGGTGGGGGAGCAAGGGGTCTGACTTTACTTAGCACCTCTTTAAGGCACTGTTGATGTTGCTCTATACAATGAACGTAATGAGAGATTTGTACGTAAAACGTTAGATTAAACTCTAAAAATACACTTTTTCCTAGGCCTAATACTGGCAAACGCAAAACTAAAGGAATAATATACTACACACCAGACTGATTTGATGAATCGCCATTCGTTTTTTTTTATCATGCCTTTTTTTTTATTAGCGTAGCTTATTATTATAGTGTCCACAGCTCATCGTCGAATTCTGACGATTCGAATCCACATGAATCCAGAATTATACGTATTTGAAAGTAAAAATGACAATTCTTCTTCATTTCTAGTAGTAGAAATCAAAATGCCCAGTTTCGGTATTGGTGAAGGAATCCCTCATTCTCCGTAAACCAAATTAAGACCCGTAAGAGACGAACCATGACATTTAAACTCTATTTTGGATTTGTGTGAAATGTCTGGGAATCAATTCCAAAAAGGTACTAATAGGGGTTTATACTTCGAATATGGTAATTGAATTTTATATTCAATATCACAAATATTTACAATTAATTTACAATTCATCTATCATGGTCTGTTTTATTGGCAGTAAATGTGTCCAACATTCAGAACTAAAAATTCTAAAACATCGTATTTCAAATCTAGAGTTAATTAATTTTCGTGGTTAAACTATAATTATAGGCAGTCACGGTTAAAATGTGGACAGAATTTTAATCAATTTACGGTAATAATAATTTTAATCCACATTCGAAAAATTCCAAATATCTCGAATACATCAATCGGTTTTCTCGAAAATTCTCCACAGTACCTCCGTCTTGAATATATTGTCAAGCGTTTTAATCTAATTTGCTACAAACACCAAAAGATCCCGATTACATTTCTCGGATTTCTCAGTATGTTCCCTAAGACCTCTCTTGAATTTTCTGACGAGCGTTTTAAAACAATTGCGGAAAACAGCAAAAAATCCAGATTACATCACTCTGGTTTTCTCTGACATTTTCGCCAGGACCTCGGTATTGAATATATAGTCAAGCGTTTTAAGCTAATTAGCGGAAAACACCAAAAAATCCCGATTACATCACTCGGGTTTTCTCTGAAATTTTCGCCAGGACCTCGGTCTTGAATATATGGTCAAGCGTTTAAATCTAATTTGCGGAAAACCCCAAAAAATCCCGATTACATCACTCGGGTTTTCTCTGACATTTTCGCCAAGACCTCGGTCTTGAATATATAGCCGAGCGTTTTAATCTAATTAGCGGAAAACACCAAAAAATCCCGATTACATCACTCGGGTTTTCTCTGACATTTTCGCCAGGACCTCGGTCTTGAATATATGGTCAAGCGTTTTAATCTAATTTGCGGAAAACACCAAAAAATCCCGATTACATCACTCGGGTATTCTCTGACATTTTCGCCAGGACCTCTGTCTTGATTATATGGTCAAACGTTTTAATCTAATTGCGGAACACACCAACAAATCCCGATTGCATAAAGGTTTCAGAACACAATGGCATTAATCATTTTGATGTTCTTAATCAGAGTTGCGTACCTTATCGTATTTCAGTTCGATGCAGAATAATACCAATTTAAAAAATAATATATTTTCAGGTATAATTTACGTGAATTTTGATCATGAATATTTTGCATAATGCCATAAAGCACCCATTAAACTGTCAGTGATTCTGAAGATTAATTTCATTATCCATTTTATTCACTAATCAAGACTTTGTTTCCGAAACATATGTTGGCAGCATGGGATAAGTGATTTTTTTATTATTTGTTCAATTAATTATTCATTCATTCATTATACGGATATTACGTGTCGGCAGCATAAACTAGCCTGAGTCGATTATATTCCATTCACTTTGTGACTAAGTTGCTCGCAAGTCTCAAGTCCGACCACTGTAGTGACTGAAAATATTTTTATCAATGATTTTCATATGAATCCTTAACACCTTTTAAGATATAACAGTGGTCGAACACATTGGAAATTTACCAATCAAGCTGTCCTCATGAGGATTATATATCCGAAACACGTATGACAAAAAGATTAAGTATGCCTTTTTCGATGATAAGGCGAATACTATAATATTTTATGATTTTTATGGACAATTTTCCTATTGTCTTGTATATCCGAAATGGCATCGGTCATATTGTTACAAAATTCTAAATTACAGATTCAGTTCACCTAATGCCATATAATCTATTATGATAAATACAAACAAAAACACAGCAAAGGCTTGAACGTCTTGAAAAACTTAAGATATTTACCATTTATTGTCCTTAGATTTGTTTGTTCGAAGGGGCAAGTAATTTATCCGGTGGGGCAATGATATTTCAATTCAAACAGAAACGATTGTAAAAATGGGTATTGTCAGACAGTGGATGTTGATGGCCACAAATATATACAAAAAATTGCATTTGTCTATCTTTATAAAATACATTTTTTAAATGTTGCAAATGATAAAACAATGTTACAATGTTGGAGAAATATGTTAGTTTCTGATCGATATAGACATTATTATAGACATAGAACGAAATCAAAAACTTGTTAAAAATCTTTCATTTAGTGATAAAACATAGTCGTTTTGTGTAGCAAAAGCTAGCATAAAAATGTAATATTTTTCTTTTTAAACTCAAGTATTCTTAAACTTGAATGTAAATTAAAACCAAATCACTAAATGACTCGGATTATTACACTTACATCAGAACACATAAACAATTAATTATCTCCCTTTGACCACATGTACAATTTATTCAGGAGTATTGCACGCGCTGGATGATAAAATGTATGCTGAAATATTATGTTTGAATGAATGTATTTTGAATGTTATGAAGATAGTTAGCCAAAGGTAAGCTAGTTGATATTTACCCGAATCATATTGTGACTGAATGATGTGTAAAGATTTGTTCTTATTGTTTTCATGAAAAATTATGGTAAATGATTTATTTATAAAATAGTCCAAAACAAACCGAGTTATATACGTTATCCTTAATATGGTTTTCTTTCAATTTTGTTATCAATTTATTTTTGACCATTCTTTTCACCATTTCGGATTATCGTTATCTTATAGTACTAAAAAAGTATAAAAACAGTACTAAATATTTAGTCAGAGAAGTCGTGATTGAGTCTCACTGCACGTGCAAAATGATCAGAATTTTGTAGGTAATGTAAATTTTAGGCAATATTTGAATTGAACGTTATAAAAACAGTTTGGATAAAGGAAAGCCGACTTTGATCTAAATGTATTAACGCCTTCGTATTTATGACATATTCAATAATATTTTTTCATTTCCCAAAAGCATAGTCCGAAACTCTGTACTCCCTCGTGTTTATTTTATATATGTTCTCACAGTCAAGACTATAAAGAATAATCTTGGCAAGAAAATGCCAACTGGTGATTCAACCGTCGAACACTAACTTGACCGTTTTTAAGAGTTTTTTTTTTTTTTTTTGATAATCACATTATTATTCATCGATAAATCTGCTATAGACTGTGCTGCTATGTGGGTATATAGGGCGGCCGTTTATATCATCAAACTCGTTATATTGTCGTTAAACCAAAATCGGAAACACTTCGAAAATCGACCAAAATCCAAGGAAAATTTGGCCAAAATCGAAAAACGCAATAACTTTCAAAGTCATATGTAAGCTATCCATCTGAAATTCACAGGAAACATCTGCATTGGCCCTCTGAACATGTCAGAAAAAATAGAACCCAAATATCTGCTGTAGTTTGGGAAATATAGCCGTTTTTCTGAAATTAGCCAAAAATGCTAAAAAATGGCCGAGACCGAAATTTACACAAACTGCCTAATTCTGCTCATTTCTTTTCATTTGAGCCAAGGGGACTTCAAAAAACCACATAAAACCAAAATCGGAAACACTTCTAAAATCGACCAAAATCTGAAAAATGTGAAGCCTGGGGGACCAAGACAAATTTGGCCAAAATCGAAAAGTATGTAAACTATCCATCTGAAATTCACAGGGAAGATCCGCATTGGCCCCCTGGACATGTCAAAAAAGAAAAGCAAGAACCCAAATATCTGCTGTAGTGTTGGAAATATAGCCGTTTTTCTGAAATTAGCCAGAAATGCTAAAAAATGGCCGATACCGAAATTTCCCCAAACTGCCCAGTTCTGCTCATTTATGAACTTTAATTTGGTTTTGGAGGTTTTCTGAACTCCCTGAGCTCCCAGGAGAAGAAAATAAGCAAGACTTGAGCTTAATCTGTTTATTTTGAAAAGTTGGCAACCGTTCATATTTGCTTCAAGTGGCATATATGCAAGCCATATACCTACATTTTCAAATGTTTTTCGAAAATCATGATAGATATTTGAGTTCTGTTTTATCCCACATGTCCAGATAGCCCACTTGGAGATTGTCTGCAAATTACAGCTTTGTAGCTTTGTAACTATGCAAGCAAACGATTTATTTGTCTTTGAGCACCTCTTGTGTAACACTGTGCAGAATGACAACAATTTCTAGGTTGAAAACTTATCGATTTTAATTTGATTTTGGAGGTTTTTTTTTTAACTCCCTGAGCTCACAGGAGAAGGAAATGAGCAAGACTTGAGCTTAATCTGTTTATTTGGAAAAGTTGGCAATTTGTCATATTTGCTTCAAGTGGACTATTTGCAAGCCAATACCAATATTTTCAAATGTTGTTGCAAGGAAAAAATTTATTTGTCTTTCATATTCGTTCATATTTGTTATATCATACGGAAATTATTGACAAATTCTACTTAATGGTATGTCATTTTAAGGGACATATTCGCCATTCGTTTCCTTGGCGATTTCTTATTCTCATAAACTTTTAGCTTATCTAATTAGTTAAAGTTTCCATAGCTCGTCGCCAATTTTCGATGAAATCTAGCTCCGAAAATATCGAACTATGATCTTTATATATTATAGTATATTTTGGAATTTTGTGATATAGTAATCAAAGAAAATTTAAGATATTAGTTCTAAATGTTGCTTCACTAACCGCACATCTGCCTGTAAGTTTGAAATATTAACTCTAAAAAAGTGCTGACTGTGGTCTTACACTCCGAAAATAGTAATTAAATTTGATCATTCATCAATTTAACAAATAATCAAAATGAATTGATTGCCTCCATTCTATCGTGGGCTATTTAATAATGTGTTTTGCTCCCTCCTGGGCCTATGCATCTGAGAGAATCAATCTCCCTATACAATCTCTATAATTAAATTAAAGTGCTGCATATTTCTTGCAATCTGCTGAATTTTGAAAAGAAACAAATTAATATGGAAAAGTTTTACGTTGTGTACCAATGATTTTGAGCAATCATGGTAAAAATGCGGACAGATGTTTAATCAGTGTACGATAATCCGTATTACAATCAATCGGAATTTCCTGAACATTTTCGCAAGAATCTCTGTCTTGAATATATGGGCAAGTGTTTTACTCTACTTGCGGAAAATGCCTACAAATCCCGATTACATCACTCGGGTTTTCTCGTACAATTTCGCCTGGACCTCTGTCTTGAATATACGGTCAAGCCTTCTAATCCAATTTCGGAAAATACCAAAATCCCGATTACATCACTCGGGATTTCTCATACAAATTCGCCTGGACCTCGGTCTTGAATATACGGGCAAGCCTTTTAATCCACTTGCGGAACATGCCAAAAAACCCGATTACATCACTCTGGTTTTCTCGAAAAAATTCGCCGGGACCTCTGTCTTGAATTTATGGTCAAGCTCTTCAATTCTTTTTTTTTTGTATAACCACGAAGACGTCCGACTGGAATAAGAGTACAAGCTTATTATTTGGCTACTGTTCACGAAAAAAAACAAAAATCCCGATAGCAATAAAGTTTCAGAACACAATGATCATTTTGACAGAGTTTCGTACCTTTAATTTATAAACCATATCTTATTCCGTTTAAACAGACATATAACAAGTTTTATATCTAGTCCTTGTGCTCCCTCTTGAGCATTTTTTTTTTCAATTTCATTCATTCATTTATGTTTACCCATACCTGTCTCCATTATCTTATCGTATTTTTCCCAAGTGTAAATATTGGAAGGGGTTAGTAGCATGTCCATAAGACAATTAGTACGTTCCATTTTTTTAATTTCTTGTAAAACGAGTTCAGTGTCATCATGACAATACATGGATGTAAATAGCATATTTCAAAAATATTTTCTAGTATAATTTAATAAAAAAATTTATGATAATTTTTTTCATTCTGCCTTTTTAAAAGAAATTTACTTTGCCGTTATACAATAATTTTCAATGTCAAATAATTACTCGACTTCAGTTTTGTTTCATCCGACGGTTTCATCGATGTAAGTTTTATTTCACGAAAATTAGTGATCTAATTTGGTCTTGTACATTAGTACTTGACTCGAATTTTTATTTAATTTCATAAATGTACAGTAATGTTCAATGCCAAATCATAAAAACTTTAATTCATTCTTCATTTATGCATTTATTCATTCATTCAGTGCATGATTTATTCGTCATTTCTACGAGTAGTAATTATTACTAGACTCAGCTTTGTCTCACCCGATCGACAGTTTCATTAATATAAGTTTGATTTCACGGAAATTGGTGTATTGTGGGAATTTCAGAAAAACGGCTATATTTCCCAAATCATAGCAGATTTTTGAGTTCTGTTTTTTCTGACATGTCCTGAGGGCCAATGTGGTTGTTCGAATTTTAGCCAAATTTGCCTTGGTCCCCCAGGCGTTCGGTGTCCCCTTGTCAGTGCTGCAGGTCGGAGGGACTGAACTGGAAAAAGCGTCTAGTCGTTCGGATGGGACAATAAACCGAGGCCCCGTGTGCTTCAGGCTGTGCACGTTAAAGACAATTGTTTATCGCAAAAAGAGTAGGCTAATGCCGCTGTCCTTGCAAAATGTCCATGCGCACTGCATGGCGTTGGCAATCTTCATTAGCCCATAAGGTGCAGAAGAGTAGGACGTAAAAATCCATTCATTTCATTAAACCCCCTGGCATTACTTTTTTTGTTGATTTTCCAAGAGTTTCCGAATTTGATTTTATGTGTTTTAAGTCCAAATGATAGGAAATGAGCAGATTTGACTCGCGACAATTTTTAAGCATTTTGGGCTATTTCAGAAAACGGCTATATTTCCAAAACGATGGCAGATGTTTAGGTTCTGTTTTTTCTGACCATTCCAGGGGGCCAATGCGGATATTCCCTGTGATTACCAGCTAACATACTTTAAAAGTTATGGCGTTTTTTCCATTTTGGTCAAATTTGCCTTGGTCCCCCGGACTGTACTTTTTTCGGATTTTGGTCGACTTTCGAAGCGTTTCCGATTTTTGTTTAAGTTGTTTTTATCCCCTGTGTTCAAATGATGATTTTTGTACTAGAATAATTGTTTTCAAGCTAATGGCAGTGAATCTAACATATGTCAACCTATGCAGATATCAGAAAGTAATAATAACCTTTAATTTAATTATAAATGTTTTTATGTGTGAATTTTGCTTTTTTATATAGAAATAAATATTATTATTATTGTATTTTCAGAAGTTGGTTATCATTTTGCAAATACCACATGCCATAAATATTATTTTCTCAAAAGTCATATACACAATTGAATATTGATACTTAGTTCACTTCTTTTTGGATTGCAAAAGATAAACTGGTTGTCATATCATATTTTGTTACCTGCCAAAGCCTCGTATTCAAGAACTCGTGTATATCGTTCTGATAGATGTCGGCGATTTATATAATGAAGGAAATCATTAACATAATAACTTAGTATCTTTGGACCTAAAAATCTATAAGTGCACAAACCACAGGGCTCAGACTCTACCCTTAAAAGCATAGGCAATGGATTCATATCCAATCTTTTAGGAGCTACGAATTGAACATATTACATGAATTAACTGGGGTTCAAAAAGCTCAATAATGATAAAAACTTTAGAACCGAAAACATTGATCTGCTGAAAACAGTTACTCTATCTGTAGTCACTGTTGTGTCCACAAACAAATTTTCACGCGTTTTTACTTTCATCGATATATAATTTAATTTTGAATTTTGAACTAAATTCCATTCAGATCAGATGAAAACAGTAGTCTATATCGCGTTCACCAGCCAATTTTGAATTTTTTATAAACACGATTTGCTATAACTTAAAATCTGTTCATTGAGAAATCGTCCAAGATCTCACTAATATAATTGTTCACACTAAATTCCATTCAAATAAGATGAAACCTGTACTCTATCGCGTTCACAAGCCAATTGTGGACGGACCGACCGATGAACGGACGGTCAGAAGGGGTGACGAAAATATGCGACCACATTAAAATGTTGGCGTATAAAAACAATAACAAACTATTGATTTAAAGTCCTCCTAGCTTTTACTATATATGTCCTCATTATTATGTAATTATAATTGCATTTATAAGAATATTAACATGCTTAAAACATGAGAATAAAAGCGAAAAACGAGTTAAACCAAATATTGTATTTTGAACTTAAGGATAAAATTTGAAATGTCGTTTTTAGGCACATTATTCACTTCTTCTTGGAATGGAAATGAAAACTTCCTCAATAATTATGAGAAATATAAGAATATAATCTCTTTTTGTCTGACAATTCAAACAAACATTAAAGGTACGAAACTCTGATTAAGTACATTAAAATGATAAATCCAATTTTGTTCTGAAGCCATGTAATCGCGATTCTATCCCTTAATTGATGACAGATGTCTCGACAGCTATGCAAAACATACGTAAAATACCCGAATGATGTAATCGCGATTGTTTGATATTTTCTTCGAGATGTAATAATGAGCTCGTCCCATAATTCGAGACAGAGGTCTCGGCAGCAATACAATACTTCTAAAAAATACCTGAATGATTTAATCGGAATTATTGGAAGGCTCGTCCTTATATTTATTGCCAAAATGAAACTCCATTCATTTAGTTTCAAACAATATCTTTACTCTCACTCAATTCCTTGGTTTTATAAGTTTTCATCTGGTCCTCTTTGACACTTCGGATTATTATTAAACACCTAACGGATTTTCTTCAGACCACAATAATATCGAAATTCCTTCCCTTTGACCACAATTATTGAACCATTCACTTGCTAAGACGATAAAAATGAATGTAAAACAAAAGGAGTACAATATAACAAAACGCATTCATTCATGCGGTCGGAGTTCTCAATCTCATTTCAGTTAGATAGGACGAGGATGTCAGGGCAAGGAACATTACGAGAATCAGATTTACAATTATATCTGAAACGGGAAAACTTGATCGTGATATATATTTTTTTCGATATAGCCGCTTTAGTTAAGGGTGTCTATAAAACGAAGACCGAAGATGGAAGACCTCTATAAAACGAAGACCCAACTATAAAACGAAGACCCACTCAACTATAAAACGAAGACCCAACTATAAAACAAAGACCCACTCAACTATAAAACGAAGACCCAACTATAAAACAAAGACCCACCCTACTATAAAACGAAGACCCAACTATAACTATCTGATACAAGATTTAAAGTGATACATTACTTAGGAATGCTGTATTTTTCTGATTATGATTATGTCGATTAGAACTTTTCTTTCTAGATGTCACCTGTGTAATACAGAATACAATTGAAGTGAAATCAGGACGAAGGGTTTAGAAAATGTTTAATAGAGCTAGTCATTTAGGCATAAAATGAAGTATAAACAAATTGTCCTTCAATGTCAGGACTTCAAAAAGAATTAGTCTTGGTATCTGATTTAATTGGGTGTGTGGTCAGCGTTAACAATTGTTTGTCCCTTTTGTTTACAGAAAAGTAAAGTAAAAGCCGTAATGAAGACAAGCGTGAGGGACGACCCTTAACACTTACATAAAAGATCATTAGGCCTAGCAATACGACGACAAAAACCGCTAATCCGGAAGCCAGTATGAAGTAGCCTAGGCCTACTTTAAATGGCAAAGTGACACGTGTCGGATTGATGAATACTTATTACTAATACTGTAGGCTACGTATTATGTGACTGTGTACTGGTACCTGAAAATCTGTGTGTGTCCGCACACTTCTGTCTATAAGTCACCTGAATTAATGCCTGAAGCCCTTCAATGTGCACGCCTAATCTTAAACTTTTGGCCAATGAAATGTATGGAAGAAAGACGGCGCACCGTGCGAAAAGGTCCCCAAATTAAGACTTGGAGAAAAGTGTAATAAATAAGCTGTCCTCAAATTCATGATAATCCGATAATCCGGAAACCCCGCACTCTTTTTAGGCCCTACTGGGACGAAATTTTTGTCATATTCAATTGCTCATTTATCCGGTTATTCGGATTCTGGTTCTGCACGGTCGTGATTGGGAACTAATTATCAATTTATATAGTAATTAGTATTCATCAATCCGACGCGTGTCACTTTGCCATTTAGAGTAGGCCTAGGCTACTTCATACTGGCTTCCGGATTAGCGGTTTTTGTCGTCGTATTGCTAGGCCTAAATCCTAATGATCATTTATGTAAGTGTTAAGGGTCGTCCCTCACGCTTGCCTTCATTACGGCTATCATCGATATTTGTGTTATATTTAGTCCATCATATAATTTACGTTTTTTCCAAAACATACCTTAGTTCGAGGTGACAAAATGCCGAGATGAATGTTTACAAAAGTAATGTTACAGTGCGCAGAATCCAAGCCTATACTAGCCGTTAAATCATTAAAATAGGGTGTCTGTGATCGGTTATTTAACCGGTTTATACATACGATTTGAAACATACAGCTTCATAATGGCATAGAACTGGTTACAGTTCTATGATTATAGGCAGTGAGAATATAGTTAGCCTATCGTTTTGTTAAGCCTAAAACCAAGAGACCATGAGACCAACAAATCTTTACTTTATCCCAACAGGAAACGTAGCCTTTGAAGTGAAGGTTAATGTGGATAACCTGATCACATATCAAAAGGAAAAGAAGAATATCTGCAATTGAAAAGCAGAAACAGACTTTTACTGCACTTTTCTGTAAACAAAAGGGACAAACAATTGTTAACGCTGACCACACACCCAATTAAATCAGATACCAAGACTAATTCTTTTTGAAGTCCTGACATTGAAGGAAAATTTGTTGATACTTCATTTTATGCCAAAATGACTAGCTCTATTAAACATTTTCTAAAGATTTCACTTCAGTTGTATTCTGTATTACACAGGTGGCATCTAGAAAGAAAAGTTCTAATCGACATAATCATAATCAGAAAAATACAGCAATCCTAAGTAATTTATCACTTTAAATCTTGTATCAGATAGTTATAGTTGGGTCTTCGTTTTATAGTTGAGTGGGTCTTCGTTTTATAGTTGGGTCTTCGTTTTATAGTAGAGTGGGTCTTCGTTTTATAGTTGGGTCTTCGTTTTATAGTTGAGTGGGTCTTCGTTTTATAGTTGGGTCTTCGTTTTATAGTTGAGTGGGTCTTCGTTTTATAGTTGGGTCTTCGTTTTATAGTTGAGTGGGTCTTCGTTTTATAGTTGGGTCTTCGTTTTATAGTTGGGTCTTCGTTTTATAGTTGAGTGGGTCTTCTTTTTATAGTTGGGTCTTCGTTTTATAGATGTCTTCCATCTTCGGTCTTCGTTTTATAGACACCCATTTAGTTAATGATAAAACTGGTCCGGCTTTGCCCCATAACCCATCTTCCCACTATAAAATTTCATTTCAACGTTTTTAAATATTCCTGGTTTCATGTAAAATTGAAAAATATTTCTTGTAAAGGCAAAATATGTCATTGGCATTATTTCATGAGATAGTGGTCTGTATTTAAAAGAAATAATAATGATTAAAAATGTAGTTTTTTCTACAAGAAAGGGGAAATTTGTTAGTTGTAACGAACAATGTTATACATAGTTATAACTCTCCTACATTGACTTCGGTCAAATTTAAAGAGATAATAGGTCATAAAATGACAATAAAATTTGAAATTTTAAACTTGGCCAATAGGAGATCTATTCATCAGTAAAAATACCTGCTGGCATAAATAACTTAAAAAAATAAATAACTACCCCAAAAAGCAAGTAGATATCTTTAAATATGCATTATATTACTGAAAAACGATATACAACATTAATAAAATGAATATTACTGATATTCGTTTCGAATATAAAATGGATAGGCATGGACTATATTTTATTAGATATTAAATGTATTAATGAAGTTTTCAAACTGTTCAAAAGCAAAAAAAAAAAAAAAAAAAAATCAAAATAATGTTGCACTATTTCTGGTTTCAAATTTATTGGTTAAAAACTAAACTAGAAAGGAAAGAAATCCCTTTAAACCATAGGTTTCAATATCTTTAATACGAATCTTGATCAGCTGATGGGGCCAGATGACCTAATTCAATGTTAAGTCAATGGAGAATTATACATGTTACGAACTAGTTTGGAAAAAGTGCCAGACAGTTTCGCTTTTCAGGGTGGTTAGCTGAATAGTGGATCTACATGGCACAATAAACCAGAATACTGTATCTCTACTGGTTCCAGAGGGACAGCCCCCCCAAAGTTTGGTAAATATTCGACTTTTTGACGCAGTTTTTTGCCTCTAGTTTTTCGCCAAAATGCAGGAAACAAGTTTGAATTGAATTTCCGGTGTCCCTCGGTTCCCCCAAATCGATTGAGTCCAAAAAAACAAAAATAATTTTTGGTCCAAAATTGAAAATTTTCCTTATCAAATCGATAAAAAAATGGCCGTTTTTGAGTGTTTTTGACTTTTTCAGGCTTTACGAAAACCGTCACTGTGGACAAACCAATGGTGCCAGAGAGTTGCGCTTTTCAGGGTGGTTAGCTGAATAGTGGATCTACATGGCACAATAAACCAGAATGCTGTATCTCTACTGGTTCCAGAGGGACAGCCCCCCAAAGTTTGGTAAATTTTCGACTTTTTGACGCAGTTTTTTGCCTCTAGTTTTTCGCTAAAATGCATGAAACAAGTTTGAATTGAATTTCCGGTATCCCTCGGACCCCAAATCGATTTGAGTCCAAAAAAACAAAAATAATTTTTGGTCCAAAATTGAAAATTTTCCTTATCAAATCGATAAAAAAATGGCCGTTTTTGAGTGTTTTTGACTTTTTCAGGCTTTACGAAAACCGTCACTGTGGACAAACCAATGGTGCCAGAGAGTTGCGCTTTTCAGGGTGGTTAGCTGAATAGTGGATCTACATGGCACAATAAACCAGAATGCTGTATCTCTACTGGTTCTAGAGGGACAGCACAGGAATCAAGTTTGAATTGAATTTCCGGTGTCCCTCGGTCCCCCCAAATCGATTTGAGTCCAAAAAAACAAAAATAATTTTTGGTCCAAAATTGAAAATTGTCCTTATCAAATCGATAAAAAAAATGGCCGTTTTTTGAGTATTTTTGGCTTTGAAATAATGGCGGTTTTTGAGTGTTTTTGCGTTTTCAGGCCTTTACGACAAGTTTGAATTGAATTTCCGGTGTCCCTCGGTCCCCCCAAATCGATTTGAATCTAAAAAAAAAAAAAAATGGTAGTTGGGTGAATTTTCAACTTTTTGGACTATTTCGACCCATTATATTGCCTCTAGTTTCTTGCCAAAATGCAGGAAAAAAGTTTGGTTCGCATTTCTGGTATCCCTCGGGCCCCCCGAATCGATTTTAGCCAAAAAAGTGTTTTTGGCTTTTCAGGCGTTTGCGAAAACCGTCACTGTGGACCAACCAAAAGTGCCAGGGAGTTGTCTTTTTTTCTCCCCAAAGTCGAGTAAATTTTCAACTTTTTGGACTATTTCCACTTTTTGGACCATTTCGATCCAGTTTTTTGCCTCTTGTTTCTCGCCAAAATGCAGGAAAAAAGTTTGGTTCTGGTATACCCTCGGGCTCCCCAAATTGATTTTAGCCAAAAAAGTGTTTTTGGCTTTTCAGGCCTTTAGTTTTTGGCCTCTAGTTTCTCGCCAAAATGCAGGAAACAAGTTTGGTTCGCATTTCTAGTACCCCTCGGGTCCCCCAAATCGATTTTATCCAAAAAAGGCAAAAACAATTTTTGGTCCAAAAATCAAAATTTTCCTTATTAAATCGATTAAAAAATGGCCGTTTTTGGAGTGTTTTTGGCTTCCCCTCTCATGGAGTATTATTACTTCTACCCTAAAAATGTTTAATTTCAAACAATATATTATTGATTGGGTTAAACTTTTATATATAAAGACAAGTACGTATGTAATACAAAATTTGTGCTGAAATTCTAGCAACTTTAGTAAGAAATTCTAAAGAAATTAGGGGTGTAAGTAGAATATAAACTATCTCAATATGCCGACGACACCACTTTCCTGATAGATGGTTCTCCGGACTCAATCGAAGCCACTTTAAAAATTTTGGATTTCTTCGCCTATTTATTAGGACTCAAAATTAATCTTACTAAAATAAAAGCCGTGTGGATTGGTAAGAAAAAGTTTTCCCAGGAAGTATACCACCACGATCAATGGAAATTGCTATGGGGCGAATCAAACTTTGAATTCTTAGGTGTAAAGTTCTCAACTAAATTGTCCGAAATACCAACTATGATTCCAAATTACCGTTAATTAAATCTATTATAAATCTCTGGTCTGTCAGAAAACTTACCCCTTTTGTGTAATAACCGTAATAAAATCATTAATTTTACAAAAACTAACCCATCTCTGCCTCTCCTGACCAAATCCAGAAGAATCATATATCAAAAATATTACATCAATATGATTTATATTTGTGTGGAGCAAACCTAAACCTGATAAAATTAGTAGAATCACTATTCAACAAACATACGAAAATGGAGGTCTCAATATGAGGTCAAAAATATATTTTGGAAAAATGTTTTGGAAAGTTGGATTCACGTCATAAAAGAAAATAGACCGGACAATTTGAGCAATTTTAATAAATTTGTTATTTGGCATAACAGTTTTATTACTATTAATAATAAACCCATCGTTTATCCCCATTATATTGCGAATAAAATAATAGTTATTAGTGACTTGTTAGATGAAAATAGTATTTTTTTAAGCTACGAAAGTTTTAATTCCAAGTTCGCTAAAGACAATTTTTTTAGAATACGCTTCATTAATGCAATTTACAGATATTATTCGAAAATAAAAAAGGCAGTAAACATATCTATGACTCTTTAAGAAAGAAAATCCCAACATAAGTATAATTCGTTAGGATATGAAATTGACAAATCGGAACCATACTATTCGCTAAACTTCAATACTACGAAAGACTCACAGGTAATCTGGTTCCAATACCACGTTCTTCACCGTATTCTCCCCTCAAATTATTTTCTTTACAAAATCAAATTGATACCTTCAAATCTATGTAACTTCCGCAAAGTTCATTCGGAAACCTTAGAACATCTTTTCCTCGAATGTAATATTACGAACTCTTTTTGGTCAAAAGTAATAGAATTTATCAATGATGGTACGAATTTACAAATTAAACCAGATTAGGGTCTGCCTCCAAACCTGTTAATTGGCTGATAGTTCATTCGAAATTATATATTTATGATTCAATATTTATAGAAAAAATACCCTCTTTCAAAGTATGGTTTAATTTTATCAATTCCAAAGATACAGTCGAAATTTTCTCTATACGAAAACAGCTCAGCCATGAACCCAAATTACTGGATTGGATGCTTCTTTTAGAACAGCTTTTAAATCTCTTGAATAATGAAATTGGACAGCAATTATCACAAAATCATCTTAATAACGAATATTTCCCAATCGTTATGTGAATTTATCATCCTGGACGTGACAAACACTCTCTTCTACAATTTCGCTCTTCTTTTTTTCTTCTTTTGCTTTTTTTGTTTTGTTTTGTTTTCTTTTTTTCATTGTATGTTTATAAAACACATTTATATATATTTGTATAGATGCACTACTATATGAATAAAATGCATTATAAAAACAAACAAAAAACAAACAAAAACGAAAAAAACCGTCTGCGAACTACTGGATGGTCGTAGTTTCCTATAGTATAAAGCCTATATAAAACATCGTTGCAGCTAATTTGAGTGGTCCTGGTTGAACCTGCGAGTAGTAGAATGTAAGTGGATTTCTACGATGGATCCAATGAGACACTGTGACTTGCCAGTCGACCTGACCCCTTAACATTCAACGATGGTCAGTTGCTTGTAGCTCTTATTCCTCTGATTGACTGAGTAATTCTCCAAACTACAAATAGAATAATCAAACTGAATTACCACGGGTTTAAAATTTCACTATCCAACCTAATAGTAGTATTTATCTACTGAACTTAAATTCAATCAGAATGACACGGATTGGTGATGATAAGTCTAATCACGCGGCACAATCTGAACCTTACAGTCACTTTTTATTCAGAATTACTCGTATCTAACTTGAGAAAAATCACCGATTTTATGTGAAAATTTCAAGATTTGGAAATCGGGATTTTTTGGGCTACTTGGTACTAGAAAAGTTTATATGTTTTCGAAGTTCTGAAAATTGAAGACTTTTAGTTCACAAATTATAAGCCAAAATGTCATACCAGACTTTCTAGATTGATGAGAGTTTACATTTATACAAGAGTTAACCAAAAGTTACAATTGTCTCGATTAGCAAGGATGCAGCTTGGGTCCTAATTGATTTGTCTTTGTCAACCAGACACATATTTGAGGAAAATATCTTTTATCCCAAAGTTAACTAATTATGTCCAAGCTAAAAGATACGAAAAGCTACGTATCACTACAGAGCATTTTGCTGCAAGAAACTATCTACAATCGTTAGAAATATCTAGTCGAGTTTTAAACATCATTATTAAAACTATGATTTAACAAATCTCCAAAAGTCATCAAATGCTTTTCAAGATTATATATGCTGGGTCGATGTTCTATAGTCTATAAGATGTTCCCTGTGAATTTCAGATCGACAGCTTACATACTTTGAAAGTTATGGCGTTTTTTAGATTTTGACCAAATTTGCCTTCGTTCCCCAGGCTTCACATTTTTCGGATTTTGGTCGATTTTCGAAGTGTTTCCCATTTTTGTTTTATGTGTTTTTTTTTAAGTCCCCTGGGTCCAAATGAAAGGAAATGAGCAGAATTGGGCAGTTTGGCGAAATTTCGGTCTCGGCCATTTTTTAGCATTTTTGGCTAATTTCAGAAAAAAGGCTATATTTCCCAAACAACAGCAGATATTTGGCTTATGCTTTTTCTGACATGTGGATGTTCCCAGTGAATTTCAGATGAATAGCTTACATACTCTGAAACTTATGGCGCTTTTTCGATTTGGCCAAATTTGCCTTGGTCCTCCGGCTTTTACATTTTTCGAATTTTGATCGATTTTTCGAAAAGAATGTTTACAAAGAGGTTAATGTTTATCCAACTTAAAATTGGGAGAACGACGCCTAAAAATTAAACTGCAAAAAGGTTAACAGAAGCTATTCCACAAAACGACGAAAAAACAATATCAAAATAAAAAAAGAACAA
Source organism: Nipponacmea schrenckii (assembly GCA_030562195.1). Lineage (NCBI taxonomy): Eukaryota > Metazoa > Mollusca > Gastropoda > Lottiidae > Nipponacmea > Nipponacmea schrenckii. The sequence goes on from JAUJPP010000007.1 coordinate 31,209,605, forward strand.
TGAAAAAATAAATAACAAATAGGTTATCCAGGTTTAGGAGAAATTCACCTGAAAATTGGGATTTATAAGAAGAAACAGAGGCTATTCTGTTTGTTATTTGTTCTTTTATAAGCACCAAGAGGGAGATATTCGCTATTCGTTTTCGTTATTCGTTATTCGTTTTTTCGTTATTCGTTATTGTAGCACTTCTAGTTGTTTAAATGACTTTGTCTTTGATAATTGGGATTTTTAAGAAGAAACAGAGGATATGATATTTGTTATTCGTTATTTTGTAAGCACCAAAAGGGGGGTATTCGATATTCGTTTTTCGTTATTCTTTTTTCGTTATTCGTTATTGTAATACTTTTAGATATTTAAAAGACTTTGACTTTGAAAATTGGGATTTATAAGAAGAAAAAGAGGCTATGATAATTGTTATTCGTTTTTTGTAAGCACCAAGAGGGGGATATTCGCTTTCGTTATTCGTTTTTCGTTATTCGTTTTTCGCTTTCTGTTATGCGTTATTCCTTCTTTTGTAAGCACCAAGAAGGGGATATTCGCTATTCGTTTTCGTTATTCTTTTTATACGCCCACATGAAATGGGGGGCGTATATTGTCGTAAACACTCTACACAGTGTAATTCTTGACGGATTTAGATGAAACTTAATATGAGTGTTTATGATCACGCAAGGATGAACCCTATTGAAAATCAGCGAAATCGGAAAAAAATTAGTATGAGTTCGTGCCCTTGTTCTTGAATGGCTCGTAAACACTCTACAACGTGCAATTCTTGACCGATTTTGATGAAACTTGGTGTGAGAGTATGTTATAACTCAAGGATAAACCCTATCGAAAATCAGCGAAATCGAAAAACATTTAGTATGAGTTCTTGCCCTTGTTCTTGAAAACGCGTTCAATTTTAGCTTGTAAACACTCTTGAGAGAACAATTTTTAATGGATTTTAATGAAACTTGGCCTGAGTATTTGTTATCACCCAAGGATGAAGCCTATTGAAAACCAGTCAAATCGAAAAAAAATTAATATCAGTTATTGCCCTTGTTTTTGAAAACGCGTTCAATTTTTAGCTTGTAAACACTCTAGAAAGCACAGTTATTGACCGATTTTGACGAAACTTGCTGAAATTGTTTAATATCACCCAAGAATGAACCGTTTTGAAAATAGCACATATCGAAATATATTTAGTAGGAATTTTTGCCCTTGTTCTATAAAATGTGTTGGATTTTTGCCTTGTAAACACTCTACAAGTCACAATTCTTGAGCGATTTTGACATAACTTGGCATGAGTATTTGTAATCACCTAAGGATGAACCCTATTGAAATTCAGTTAAATCGAAAAATATTTAGTATCAGTTATTGCCCTTGTGTTTGAAAACGCGTTCAATTTTAGCTTGTAAGCACTCTAGAAAGAACAATTCTTAATGGATTTTGATAATACTTGGCTTGAGTATTTGTTTTTACCCAATGATGAACCTTATTGAAAATCAAATTAATCGAAATATATTTAGTGTCAGTTATTGCCCTTGTGTTTGAAAACGGGTTTAACTTTTTGGCTAATAAACACTCTAGAAGGTACAATTCATGACCAATGTTGACAAAACTCACTGAAATTGTTGGATATCGCAAGGGATGAGCCTAATTGAAAATTAAAAATATCAAAATATATCTAATATGAATTATTGCCCTTGTTCTTTTAAACGCGTTCGATTTTTGTTAAACACTCTACATGGCACAATTCTTGATGGATTTCGATGAAACTTGGTGTGAGAGTGTGTTATGACTCAAGGATGAACCCTATTGAAAATCAGCGAAATCGAAAAAATTTTTAGTATGAGTTACTGCTCTTGTTCTTGAAAACGCGTTCAATTTTAGCTTGTAAATACTCTAGTAGGAACAATTCTTAATGGATTTTGATTAAACTTGGTTTAAGTATTTGTTTTTACCCAAGGATGAACCCTATTATAAATCAAATAAATAGAAATATATTTAGTGTCAGTTATAGCCCTTGTTCTTGAAAGCGCGTTCAATTTTAGCTTGTTAACACTCTAGAAAGAACAATTTTTAATGGATTTTGATGAAACTTGGCTTGAGTATTTGTTTTCTCCCAAGGATGAACCCTATTGAAAATTGAAAAATATTTAGTACAAGTTATTGCCCTTGTTTTTGAAAACGCGTTCAATTTAACTCGTAAACTCTCTAGAAAGAACAATTTTGAATGGATTTTGATGAAACTTGGCTTTAGTATTTGTTTTCTCAAAAGGATAAACCCTATTGAAAATCAGATAAATCGAAAAATATTTAGTGTCAGTTATTGCGCCTGTTTTCAAAAACGCTTTCAACTTTTGGCTTGTGAACACTCTAAACATTCATTTTTGACAAAACTCGCTGAAATTGTTTAATATGAACTAAGGATGAGCCTTACTAAGAATTAACAATATCAAAATATTATTAAGGGTGAACCCTATTGCAAAACATAAAAATACCGAAAAATATTTAATGAGTTGTTATTAGGTACAATTCTTGACAGTTCTTAATGAAACTAGAGACCCTAGAAAAAATATATCGTGGAAGGTTGAATATTTCATTCCACTTATTGTTACCTTACTGAAAAGTTTTTATTCAAAATAAATGCTGCCAGTCGGCGTATATTACCTTGCCTGGCAAGCTATCTTAATTGGGTTTCTGGGGTTTTTTTTCAACTCCCTGAGGTGTCAGGAGATGAAAGTGAGCAAAACTTGAGCTGAATTTGTTTATTTGGAAAAGTTAGCCCTTGCTCATATTTGGCTGCACTGGCCTATATGCAAGCCATATACCAACTTTTTCAAAAGTATTTCTTGATCTATGGCAGATATTTGAGTTCTGTTTTTGCCCAAGTTGACAGCTAGCCCATGTCAATGTTTGTGGCAAAAAATTTATTTGTCTTTGAGCACCTTTCTGTGAAACACAGTGTGGAATGACCAAATGGCTGGTTTGCAAAGTTATGCATTTTAATTGGGTTTCTGGGGTTTTTTCAACTCCCTGAGGTGTCAGGAGTAGGAAGTGAGCAAGACTTGAGCTGAATTGTTTATTTGGAAAAGTTAGCCCTTGGTCATATTTGGCTGCACTTGCCTATATGCAAGCCATATACCAACTTTTTCAAAAGTATTCTTGATCTATGGCAGATAATTGAGTTCCGTTTTTACCCAAGTTGACAGCTAGCCCATGTCAATGTTTGTGGCAAATCCCAGCTCTTTAGCTCTGTAACTTTTCGTGCAAAAAATTTATTTGTCTTTGAGCACCTTTCTGTGAAGCACAGTGTGGAATGACGAAATGGCTGGTTTGCAAAGTTATGCATTTTAATTGGGTTTCTGGGGTTTTTTCAACTCCCTGAGCTGTCAGGAGTAGGAAATGAGCAAGACTTGAGCTGAATTTGTTTATTTGGAAAAGTTAGCCCTTGGTCATATTTGGCTGCACTGGCCTATATGCAAGCCATACACCAACTTTTTCAAAAGTATTTCTTGATCTATGGCAGATATTTGAGTTGTGTTTTAGCCCACAGGTCCAGATAGCCCATGTGGATGTTGCCAGCAAATCCCAGCTCTCCAGCTTTGTAACTTTTCGCGCAAAAAATTTATTTGTCTTTGAGCACCTTGCTGTGAAACACAGTGTGGAATGACCAAATTGTTAGTTTGCAAACTTATGGATTTTAATTGGGTTTGGGGTTTTTTTTTGAGCTCCCTGGGGTGTCAGGAGTAGGAAATGACCAAGACTTGAGCTAAATCTGTTTATTTGGAAAAGTTGGCCATTGGTCATAAATGGTTGCACTGGCCTATATGCAAGCCATATACCAACTTTTTCAAAAGTATTTCTTGATCTATGGCAGATATTTGAGTTGTGTTTTAGCTTTTCCACAGGTCCAGATAGCCCATGTGGATGTTGCCAGCAAATCCCAGCTCTCAAGCTTTGTAACTTTTCATGCAAAAAAAATATTTGTCTTTGAGCACCTTTCTGTGAAACACAGTGTGGAATGACCAAATTGCTAGTTTGCAAACTCATGGATTTTAATTGTGTTTGGTTTTTTTTAGCTCCCTGAGGTGTCAGGAGTAGGAAATGACCAGACTTGAGCTAAATCTGTTTATTTGGAAAAGTTGGCCATTGGTCATAAATGGTTGCACTGGCCTATATGCAAGCCATATACCAACTTTTTCAAAAGTATTTCTTGATCTATGGCAGATATTTGAGTTGTGTTTTTGCCCACAGGTCCAGATAGCCCATGTGGATGTTGCCAGCAAATCCCAGCTCTTAAGCTTTGTAACTTTTCGCGCATATTAATTTTCGTGGTATATGAATTAATCAATTATTCTAAAATAATGCCTAATGTGGTTATAAAATTACGAATAAATTATCAGCCTAATAATTCTTACAATGCTTCAGAAAGCTTATAATTTCTGTATTGTAAAACAAAATTTTTCAAGTTTTTCTGCGCTTACGCAATACAACTCTACATTTATTCACGCATCCACCTACTTTTCTTCTTTCCCCTCCTACTCGAAATATTATTGACAACCCTGTATAAGTATTCTAGTATTGTCCTATCAACAACCATTTTCAAAATGGGGATTAGTCTCCTTGCATTTGAGTCCTTCCCGGACTGCATACTTGTTTAAGGTATACGACGATGGCCTTCATACGGCAATTCTCGGCAGTATTTGGAATGTAAAGCGATGGCAGAACTCGCCCCCAACAATGAATCATTTGAGAGGACACTAAAGACTGCTTTCTCGTTGATGGAAAAAGACACATGTGTCTTGAGATGACAGAGATCCTATCACCAAGATTATTTTTCAAAGTTTAAATCATTGCACCTGAGGCTACTCCAGACAGCTTTTTTACTCATACGATTGAAAGGACTTTATATTTAAATAAGGGCACACTATTAAATAGGGGAAATCAGTATGTATCAATTATAATTATAATACAGCCCGCTTTGAGAGCAAATAATAAAGATGTTGGTATGAGAGTTTAGCTATAAAAAAATCATTATAAAAGTTATCGAAGAGAAATGTCTTCAAGTCCAATATGACGTCAAAGTGTTTTAAATGGATCCTATTTTCAGTTGGAATTTGGAATTTTAAGTCATTACTTATTTACCTCCGATTTGAGAATATTCTCTAATTGTATCTTAAGATAATTGCTAACAAACTATTCTTTTGAAATGTAAGGAACCGCTTCTAAGAGACATTATCTCATCATTTGCGGCATGTTATATAGAAAAAGATGTCATAAAATTCGTTTAAGAAAATAATTATGCAAAGAACCGAGTTAAAAACTGTGTTAGGTATGGGATATCAAAGAAGTGCTAATGATAAATGAAATTTATTTTATTTGGATGATACCTTCAAATATAATTGGTATTTTTTTGATGTCATGAGGACACAAAATTTTCGTTCAAGCATTATTTTCTACGTTATAAAGAAAGGCAAATTTTTGACGTCACAATAGGTTAACTGCGCATTCTTGTAAAGCGTTTATTGAAGCAGCAACCATTGGAGAGCTTGGTAACATTATCAAAAAGGATAATGGGAGGACAGACCTCGAAACCGAGTTGTTGCTTTTTAGATATCTGCTGTACTTTAGCAGTAGAGTTGGGTGAAGAGCCTTTCTCGTCAGATGGTGATGTCACTAACAACGAACCCTCAGAACAGGGAAGCGGCTCAAAGCCATTGCAATTAGATAATGAAAACCAACCATCAAATGTTCCAGAATCTGACTGTGTTGAACTGCACTCTGTCGTCGATTTTCCTGAGAATGGACGCGCCACACAATCTATGACGTCTACGCCACGTCAACGAGCAGTCAATGCTGTAACATCAGCCCAAAATATTTCTTTAGAGTTCACTGCAAATATCAGGAAAAGGGAAACAGGCAGTATTTCTTCTAGAAATCCTTCAGTTATTTCGTCTGAAGTCGAGATTCTCTCAAGCCGAGCGCCATCAACTGCCAAGGAGCATCGCCACGAATCTCGCCCAGGAGGGAAAATGGCAAGACCCAGGGTAGCAAATGGTCTTAAGTCGGCCCGTCAGCTTTCAAAAGACTGTTTATTGTCCAGAGAAAGAGAAGAAGCTAAAAAGAGCATTACAGGAACGGAAGTCAAGAAAATCAACATAAAGCGCGATGCATTGAAAGGGGAATTTAGGAACATCGAGGAGGGGAGGAAATGTGTTCCATCCGCCATACTATCCAAGAAGGTTTCATCAAAATCCATGGTAGTATTCCCATCTACGTCATCACTACATCTGGACTCTCGTGGCTTACTACTAGGAAGAAATGGAACCCATTTTATCTCCTCATCGAACTGTTCTAATTCGTCTTGCTTTATCCTCATTTTATTGACTATGTGTATTTTTCTCTCTGATTTTTTAAATATTATTTTTTGTTAAGGGATTGTTAAAAACAAAATTCAGGAAAACGTCCGTACAATTCCTATAACCTGTTATATAAGATCGTAAAGGGAATAATATTGCATCTTTGATCGAGTAGGATCAGGGTCTTTATTCTTCAAAATTTCAATTTAAAACAATCCAGATTTATAGAAAAAGATTAGATAACAAAAATAAAAATATATACTAAATCATCTAAAGTCAGGTTTTCAAGAATAACGATGTCAGGATGTTGTGTTTATCATGGTTTTCATCAACTCTAACAATATTTTCCAAAAATGATAGTTTCTAATAGTAAAATCATATTTCAAATCGGAATTTTGAATTCGATTTCTATCGACATTCTGTTAATTATGTGTAAACTTGTAGAACATAAGAATTTGCTTATTTCAGATTCTCCATGTTCTTGTCTAAGAAAACACTTCTGAACCATTTATTATATATAAGATATTATTGTATCATGTCTTGTTAATACAATGTGTTATTTGTGTACAATATTATTTTTTAGTTAAGGATTCTGTATTGGAACTGAATGAGTAGGAAATGATCGCGACGATAACATTTCCTCAAAATATGGGGCTAAGGGGGACAAAAGTAGAAGCGATATCATTTAATTCGAATTATCTAAAATAGCTTACTAGTGGTCACTCCGGCGAAGATAGTGGAACAGTCGGTAACGAATCGGAAAAACCAAGAATAATGTGTCCCATTTGACCCCAATTTCAGTCCGTTTAGACTTTAGCCTATAAGGCGCTGGGATCCAAGGTGTTCGAATTGGCCTCAAGGGCCAGAATGGTGCAACTCTATAGGCTTTTAAGCTGCACCGTCAGTCTAAAACAGTGCTGCTCAACCGGGGTCAATATGCACCCCCATGGGTGAATTCAAGATGCTCGGGGGTGAAAAATGGAAAGGAGGGGAATTGGGGGTGAATCTTACCTAAATAGGGTGGAAATTTACATGAATTGAGTTTTACAACTCTGGAGTTGAAAATGCATAGCCATTGAATATTGTACATTAAGTTTTGTATTCTGAAATATATCATATACATAATGTGAAATAAGGTTTCGTTTTAAAAAGAAATTTAAAAATACAATTCAAACTAATATAAAAGTTGATAACTATCCTGAATAAACGATATATAATTATGGGTGAGTGATGACCAGTCCTCTTAGCATTCAAAACTCCAGTTGAAGGACAAGTCATACTTTTCCGTATCTCACATCTACTTGTCCTAAAGTGACCTAAAGTGTTTCTTAAGCTTTAATATTAAACATTGTTTACGTTTACACTAAAAGATACCTATTATACCTAGCAGAAGCTTCATACACTAAAATCGTATAAGTTGACTTTTTGCTTAGTAGTCAGTTGAAAATCAATATATCGCGCATTCCTATTGTTGGAAAATTGGTAGTATTGACATAAATAGGTTGATAGATCGTTGATCGGCACGACCTGGCAGGATTCTTTATTCCAATCTTCTCTCTTTAGTATTGGATAGCTTTGGTCTCCTATGCAAATATAGGCATCGTATTGTACATTATTCCATACAGTAACAAACCAATACACGTTTCATAAATAAAAGTAATATAAAATAAACATCATGGCTACGAAAGCGAAGCTGAAAGTTCGAAAATACTCAAATGATTATCTCAATTTTGGATTTATTGCAGCACCTCACGATGAGCGATTGCCACTATGTCTATTTTGTGATCAAACTTTAGGCAATGATTCTATGAAGCCAGTGAAGCTTGAGCAGAATTACATGATGAACATGTCAATCAAATATTTCAAAGACTTGAAGTTGAAACGGGAAAAAGAAAAACCCAAGTCAATCCAGTCTCTTTTGTTTCGAAAGCAAGTTTCAAATTTGTCGGTTTATGAGTTATTGCACTTGATTGAATGAAAAAACGTTCAAATTTACTTGTGTAGGCAATAGAAGCTGTAGTTTTTATCCAATTTGAATGAATCTCGGTATGTGTATTCATCTTGATAATATCTCGGACAAGTTCGAAAATGGCACGATTCCAGATGTCGGTTTATGAGTTATGGCCCTTGATTAAATGAAAAAACGTTAAAATGTACTTGTGTATGCAATAGAAGCTATAGTTTTCATCCGATATGAATGAAACTTGGTATTTGTATTCATCTTGATAATATCTTGCCAGATGTCTGTTTATGAGTTATGGCCCTTGATATTTATTTAGAATAAACGTTAAAATTTACTTGTGTACGTAATAGAAGCTGTAGTTTTTATCCGATTGGAATGAAACTTGGTATGTGTATTCATCTTAATAACATCTCGGACAAGTTAAAAAATGGTGCGATTCTAGATGTCGGTTTATGAGTTATTGCCCTTGATTAAATGAAAAAACATGGAATATTCTGTTTGCTGAAGTGGGCGTATGTTACCTTGCCTGGCAAGCTATCTTTTATTAGATATCTGCTGTACTTTAGCAGTAGAGTTGGGTGAAGAGCCTTTCTCGTCAGATAGTCATCTAACTAACAATAAAACCTCAGAACAGGGAAGCGGCTCAAAACCGTTGGAAATAGATAATGAAAACCAACCATAAAATGTTGGCTGTGTTGAACTGTACCCTGTCGTCGATTTTCCTGAGAATAGAAGCGCCAAACACTATATGACGTCTACGCCACGTCAACCAGCAGTCAATGCTGCAACATCAGCCCACAAGACTTCTTCAGAATTCACCCCAAATATCAGGAAAAGTGAAACAGGCAGTATTTTTCTAGATATCCTTCTGTTATTTCGTCTGCAGTCGAGATCCTTTCAAGTCGAGCGCCATCAACCGCCAAGGAGCATCGTCACGAATATCGCCCAGGAGGGAAAATGACAAGACTCAGGCAGCCAATGGTCTTAAGTCGGCCCATCAGCTTTCAAAAGACTGTTTATTGTCCCGAGAAAGAGAAGAAGCTAAGGAGAGCATGACAAGAACAGGAGTCAAGAAAATCAACATAAAGCTCGATGCATTGAAAGGAGAATTTAGGAACATCGAGGAGGGGAGGAAATGTGTTCCATCCGCCATACTATCCAAGAAGGTTTCATCAAAATCCATGGCGGCATTCCTATCTACGTCATCACTACATGTGGACGCTCGTGGCTTACTACTAGGGCGAAATGGAACCCATTTTATCTCATCATCGAAATTCGTCTTGCTTTATCCTCATTTTATTGATTATATGTATTTTTCTCTCTGATTTTTTAAATATTATTTTTTGTTAAGGGATTGTTAAAAACAAAATTTAGGAAATAAAAATATATACTAAATCATCTTAAGTTAGTTTTTCAAGAATACGCTGCAAAAATGTTTTTTTTATCTCAAAAATAAGAATCATGGTTTTCATCTACATGAAGACTATTTTAATATATTTTATTTTCCAAAAATGTATTCATCTTAAATTTTAAATCCGAATTGCGATTTCGATATCTATCGACAGGCTGTTGATTATGTGTAAACGTGCCAGATTGAAAAACAAATGATTTTGCATATTTTTAATTCTTCATGTTTTTGTCTAAGAAAACACTTCTGAACCATTTATTATATATAAGATATTATTGTATCTTGTCTTGTTAATACAATGTGTTATTTGTGTACAATATTGTTTTCTTGTTATGGATTCTGCATTGGAACTGAATGAGTAGGAAATGATAGCGACGATAACATTTCCTTAAAATTTGGGGCTTGGGGGACGAAAGAAGAAGCGATATCATTTAATTCGAATTATCTAAAATAACAATGACAAGTTGTCACTCCGGCAAAGATAGTGGAACAGTCGGTAACGAATCGGAAAACCAAGAATAATGGGTCCCATTTGACTAGCCTATCTGCAAGCCATATACCAACTTTTCCAAAAAGAATTCTTGATCTATGACAAATATTTGAGTTCTGTTTTTGCTCAAGTTGACAGCTAGCCCACGTGGATGTTCGTGGCAAATTGCAGCCTTGCAGCTTTGTAACTTTTCCCGCAAAAAAATTATTTGTGTTTGAGCACCTTTCTGTAAAACACAGTGTAGAATGACCAAATTGCTAGTTTTCAAAGTTAGGGATTTTGGGATTGTTTTTTTTTTTTTTTTCAACTTCCTGGGCTGTCAGGAGTAAGGAATGACCAAGACTTGAGCTAAATTTGTTTATTTGGAAAAGTTAGCCATTGGTCATATATGGCTGCACTGGCCTATATGCAAGCCATATACCAACTTTTTCAAAAAAAATTCCTTACCTGTGGCAATATTTGAGTTCTGTTTTTGCCCAAGTTGACAGCTTGTCCATGTGGATGTTTGTGGCAAATTGCAGCCTTGCAGTCTTTCAGCTTTGTAACTTTTCCCTCAAAAAAATTATTCGTGTTTGAGCACCTTTCTGTGAAACACAGTGTGGAATGACCAAATTCCTAGTTTGCAAAGTTATGCATTTTAATTGGTTTTCTGGGGTTTTATCAACTCCCTGAGCTGTCAGGAGTAGGAAATGACCAAAACTTGAGCTTAATTTGTTTATTTGGAAAAGTTAGCCCTTGGTCATATTTGGCTGCACTGGCCTATATGCAAGCCATATACCAACTTTTTCAAAAGTATTTCTTGATCTATGGCAGATATTTGAGTTCTGTTTTTTTGCCCAAGTTGACAGCTAGCCCATGTCAATGTTTGTGGCAAATCCCAGCTCTTTAGCTCTGTAACTTTTCGCGCATATTAATTTTCCTGGTATATGAATTAATCAATTATTAAAAAAATTAAAATAATGCCTAATGTGGTTATACAATTAAGAATAAATTATCAGCCTAATAATTCATTCAATGCACCAGAAAGCTTATAATTTCTCAATTGTAAAACAAAATTTTTCTACGAAAAAAAACTCTACATTTATTCACCCATCCACCTACTTTTCTTCTTTTCCCCTCCTACTCGAAATATTATTGACAACCCTGTATAAGTATTCTAGTATTATCCTAGCAACAACCATTTTCAAAATAGGGATTAGTCTCCTTGCATTTGAGTCCTTCCCGGACTGCATACTTGTTTAAGGCATACGACGATCGCCTTTATTCGGCAATTCTCGGCAGTATTTGGAAAGCAAAGCGATGGCAGAACTCGCCCCAACAATGAATCATTTGAAAGAACTGAGGACACTTGAGACTACTTTCTCGTTCATGGAAAAACACACTAAGATTATTTTTCAAAGATTAAATCATTGCACCCGGGGCTACTCCAGACAGCTTTTTTACGCATACGATTGAAAAGGCTTTATATGTAAATAAGGACACACTATTAAATAGGGGAAATCAGTATGTATCAATTATAATTATAATATAGCCCGCTTTGAGGGCAAATAATACAGATGTTGGTATGAGAGTTCAGCTATAAATAAATCATTATAAAAATTCTCGAAGAAAAATGTCTTCAAGTCCAATATGACGTCAAAGTGTTTTAAATGGATCCTATTTTCAGTTGACATTTGAAATTTTAAGTCATTACTTCGTTACACCCGATTTTAGAATATTCTCTAACTGTATCTTAAGATAATTGCTAACAAACTATTCTTTTGAAATGTAAGGAACCGCTTCTAGGAGACATTAACCTATCATTTGCGGCATGTTATATAGAAAAAGATGTCATAAAATTCGTTTAAGAAAATAATTATGCAAAGAACCGAGTTCAAAACTATGTTAGGTATGGGATATCAAAGAAGTGCTAATGGAGAAATGAAATTTATTTTATTTGGATGATATCTTCAAATATAATAGGTATTTTTTTGATGTCATAAAGACACAAAATTTTCGTTCAAACATTATTTTGTACGTTATAAAGAAAGACAAATTTTTGACGTCACAATAGTTTAACTGTAAAGAGTTTCTTGTAAAGCGTTTATTGAAGCAGCAACCATTGGAGAGCTTGGTAACATTATCAAAAAGGATAATGGGAGGACAGACCTCGAAACCGAGTTGTTGCTTACTAGATATCTGCTGTACTTTAGCAGTAGAGTTGGGTGAAGAGCCTTTCTCGTCAGATGGTGATGTAACTAACAACGAAACCTCAGAACAGGGAAGCGGCTCAAAACCATTGCAATTAGATAATAAAAACCAACCATCAAATGTTCCAGAATCTGACTGTGTTGAACTCCACCCTGTCGTCGATTTTCCTGAAAATAGACACGCCACACAATCTATGACGTCTACGCCACGTCAACGAGCAGTCAATGCTGTAACATCAGCCCAAAAGAATTCTTTAGAGTTCACTGCAAATATCAGGAAAAGGGAAACAGGCAGTATTTCTTCTAGAAATCCTTCCGTTATTTCGTCTGAAGTCGAGATTATCTCAAGCCGAGCGCCATCAACTGCCAAGGAGCATCGTCACGAATCTCGCCCAGGAGGGAAAATGGCAAGACTCAGGGTAGCAAATGGTCTTAAGTCGGCCCGTCAGCTTTCAAAATACTGTTTATTGTCCAGAGACAGAGAAGAAGCTAAAAAGAGCATTGCAGGAACGGAAGTCAAGAAAATCAACATAAAGCGCGATGCATTGAAAGGAGAATTTAGGAACATCGAGGAGGGGAGGAAATGTGTTCCATCCGCCATACTATCCAAGGTTTCATCAAAATCCATGGTAGCAATCCCATCTACGTCATCACTACATCTTGACGCTCGTGGCTTACTACTAGGAAGAATTGGAACCCATTTTATCTCATCGAACTGTTCTAATTCGTCTTGTTTTATCCTCATTTTATTGAGTATGTGTATTTTTCTCTCAGATGTTTTAAATATTATTTTTTGTTAGGGATTGTTAAAAACAAAATTCAGGAAAACGTCCTTACAATTCCTATAACCTGTTATATAAGATCATAAAGGGAATAATATTGCATCTTTGATCGCGTAGGATCAGGGTCTTTATTCTTTAAAACTTCATTTGAAAACAATCCAGATTTATAGAAAAAGATTAGATAGGTTTTCAAGAATGTCAGACTGTTGTGTTTATCATGGTTTTCGTGGTTTTCATCAACCCAGGGGTGAATTCAAGGTGCTGGGGGGGGGGTGAAAAATTGAATTGGCCTCAAGGGCCAGAATGGTGCAACTCTATAGGCTTTTAAGCTGCACCGTCAGTCTAAATCAGTGCTTCTCATCCGGGGTCCATATGCAACCCCAGGGGTGAATTCAAGATGCTCGGGGGTGAAAAATGGAAAGGAGGGGAATTGGGGGTGGATCTTATCTAAATAGGGTGGAAATTTACATGAATTGAGTTTTACGACTCTGGAGTTGAAAATGCATAGCCTTTGTTAAGAATATTGTATATTAAGTTTTGTATTCTGAAATATATCATACACATAATGTGAAATAAGGTTTCGTTATAAAAAGAAATTTAAAAATACAATTCAAACTTATATAAAAGTTGATAACTATCCTGAATAAACGATATATAATTATGGGTGAGTAATGACCAGTCCGCTTAGCATTCAAAACTCCAGTTGAAGGACAAGTCATACTTTTCTCACATCTACTTGTCCTAGAGTGACCTAAAGTGTTTCTTAAGCTTAAATATTAAACATTGTTTACGTTTACACTAAAAGTACCTATTATACCTAGCAGAAGCTTCATACACTAAAATTAATCGTATAAGTTGACTTTTGTCAAAAAATAGAGCTGCTAAGTAGTCAGTTGAAAATCAATGAATCGCGCATTCCTATTGTTGGAAAATTGGTAGTATTGACATAAATATTTAAATAGATCGTCGATCGGCACGACCTGGCAGGATTCTTTATTCCAATCTTTTCTCTGGAAGGGTTGGAAGCTAGTTACGAAATATCCTTATTGATTGCAAAGAATGGCAAACCTCATTCAATTGCCGAAGAATTAATCAAGCCAGCATTATCGGTATTCTCGCGCATTGTACTACAGAAGGGCAATGATGAAGCAGGAGTTGATTCGGTCCCTCTCAGTAATGATACCGTACGCAGGCGAATAGATGAAATGGCAACGGGTGTTCATGAACAACTGATATCAAAACTGAAAACAGAAAATTCACAGTACAAATGGATGAGTCAACCGTGCGCAGAAGTGAAACATTGCTGCTCGCTTATGTGCGATATGTAGAGAACGGTCAATTCAGGGAGGAGATGTTGTTTTGCGAACAGCTAAAAACAGCGACTACTGCGGCAGATATATATGCAATATATATATAAAAAAAAAAAACAAGACAGAATCGGGTATTCCTTTACAAAATGTGATATCATGCACAGCAGACGATGCTCCAGCTATGATTGGTAGGGGGTTCTGAAGCTGATGAAGGATGATAATCCCAGTATGTTGACTGTTCATTGTGTGATTCATGGAGAGAATCTTGTGGCTAAAAACCTTTCGCCAAAATTAAACATTGTAATGAAAGCTGTTATTAAATGTATCAACCTTATCAAGGCAAATTCTAAACAAGAACGCTTTCTCAAAGACTTCTGTTTGCAAATGGAAGAAGCTCATGTTCGCCTGATATTGCATACAGAAGTACGCTGGCTGTTGAAGGGAAACTACTTGGATCGGTTTGTTGAGTTGTATGATGCCCTGGACGAGTTTCTGATGGATAATGACGACATGGATGTCTTACGAGGGGATGAAGCAAAAGCACAAGTTTGTTATCTCGCCGATATTTTTGGAAAGCTAAATGGTTTGAATGCGGAGTTGCAAGGTGCAAACAAAACCCTATTCAAAAACTAAAATATTCGGGTTTGTTACCAAACTTCGTCAGTACAGAATGGAAATATCCAGACGTGAGTTCGTGAACTTTATTCGTTTGAGTTCTTGTGATGATATTTCAGATCGGGTCTTGACTGTGATGACGAGTCACCTTCAAAGTATGGTAACAGACCTCAACCAGAGATTCGTTGACTTGCATGAGATGGACTTTCCTGGGTAGCTTACTCAATATAAATTGGTTGATCTCGATGACGTTGAACAACAGTTCCAAAATGAACTTGCTGATCTCCAAATGGCTCATCAGCTGAATTTATCCACAGAGCAAAGCGGCAATTAATGTGGCTTGACGAAGAAATTGCTGAAAAATATCCACATTTAAGTGCACAATCACAAAACATGCTCTTACCGTTTCCAACTTCGTATCTAGTGGAGTGTACATTTAGTGCTGTACCGGATATCTTGACGAAAAAACGAGACAGTCTGGCTATTACTGAAGGCGGCGATCTACGCTTGAAACTAACGAAGCTAGTTCCAGACGTGACGACACTTGTTCAACAACACCAAGCACAAGGTTCTCACTAAACACAGATCTTGAAACCCCTCGAACTTTTTTGTGCAAACCCGTGGTATTTTAATAAATTGTTTCCATTTTTTTTATTTTTTTTTAATTGATTAATTTTATGTTTTATAGCACTAGGGGTGAATGGGGGAATTTTTTTTGTTAAGTGGGGAAATGAATCAAAAGGTTGAGAAGCACTGGTCTAAAAGGTGCATAGTTGATCTTTATGCTTCATAAGCAGCCCTTTAAGTGAGAAATCAGCTAAATAACGCATAATATCATTTTATAAAAAGTATAATAGAAATTAGATTGACGGCGGGGATGGAAAGTGTTGGATAATAATATTGATAAAGAAGCTATATTTTTATTACAACATATATGTTATTTTGAAATAGTGGGATCTAATATTTTCAAAATATGGACAAAGGTAGAGGTAATGATATTCATCCCTAACATCTTGTATATTACATCAGGGGCATGATTGTTCATTTTAAAACCATCTTCCAGTTTCTGTGGGGAGTGGCATATTGGATGTCCGGAATTTACATAAAATTATCTTGATTCTGTCAATTAATGTCAATAGATATGATCCCAGTTCTAGTTTAAGTTATGTTGTAGTTTTTGAAGAGCTGTATAGATCATTGTGCCATATTTGAGAGAATTGGTCAATCAATATGTGTCGAACTATATGTTACAGGGATAACAGGTCTTAGAATGAAAATAATAATTTGAAAATTTAAAACTTGGCCCATAAGCTCTTTTCATCAGTACCTGCTGCCACATATAACATAAAAAAAATAAAGATGCATTTGATTATTGAAAAACGCTTAATAAATTGATTTAGCGTTTTTAAAAAATGACTTAGTTTTGTGGGTTTTCCAGATTTTAATCCTGTGCAGTTTTTGGAAAGCAAAGCGATATGAAAACTCGCTCTTGGAAGATGGTAGGGAGTGATCCCCCAACCACGAATCTTTGAGACAACTGAGAACACTTGAGACTGCTTTCTCATTGTTGGAAAAAGACGCTCGCGTCTTAGGATGGAAGTAATCCTATCACCAAGAATATTTTGCAATGTTTAAATCCTTGAATCCGAGGGTACCCCAGACAGTTGTTTTTACGCATGCGAGTGAAAAGGCTTTATATTTAAATAAGTACACACTATTAAATAGGGAAAATCAGTATGTATCAATTATAATTATAATATAGCCCGCTTTGAGGGCAAATAATACAGATTGTGGTATGAGAGTTTAGCTATAAATAAATAATTGAATGGATTCTATTTTCAGTTGAAATTTAGAATTTTAATCAAATACTTGGTTAAATCAAACCGATCGTATTGTGCACATTCGTCAAGACAGGCTACTATGTCTTCTATGTCAACTTGTACACCATAATTAAAGGTAACATTTACTTGTAGGTTGTAGAACATAAAATCAGGTTTTCCACCATCAGCATTCTTTTTAGTTTGTATTACATGTAAGTTCCACTGAGTAGCAAGCTTATGTATATCAGCTTGCAATAAATGCATAAAAAAGAACTGTAGACAGGTTGTGTTTAAGAAATGATCCTCCTCCCATCCACAAGGATCCAACAGACGAAGTATGTCAAGAATAGAATCTCTTTTAACAGTTAACCCGTGTGTAACGTTGTCATGTTATAGTTATAGCAGGAGTGTCGGGATAAGAGAGAGAGTTCTAAGACAACGTTTTTATTAGAGCAGACATATTACAGTTCTCCCAGTACACTGCGCATGAGTGTTACATTAAAGGGAGATAACAAGTAAAACAGATATCGTTACATCCCCGTTTTCACATAAAAGGAATACAACCTAAACTTAAAGAGAGAAGACACAATATTATCTTAACTAGTCACTAGATATAAATGAAGTTTCAAATACCTACTTGGCATAACATAACTTTTCAATATAACAAGTACAGATATACAAATGCCAAACACATTAAGTAATATAGTCTTTTAAGTAAGAGGGTTTGCGAATAGACCTACCACTGCGAGTTTGAACATTAGAAGTATTTCTAGCAGTTGAACATTTATACTTTCGCTTATTAACATGTTTAGACACATTTACATCTGAACTAGGTATTTCACAAGGAGCATTATCAAAATTATCATTAACAATAATATCAGGTTCATTTTGCATATCACTACTAACATTTAGTGGTTGTACTTCTACATTTTGAGGGAGGTTGTTAAAAATATTAATAGGTTTAAAATATGGAGGATTATCAGAAGAGTTGGGAGTAAATTGTTCACTAGAAGATCATAGATGTTTGCGATTTCTTCTATAGACACGTCCATCTTCAGTTCGCACTTGATAAGATCTAATATCTACTTGACCTTCAATTTGTCCTTTCATCCATTTCTTATTTTTTGAAGTTGGAAGAGGTTTAATTCTTACATTATCACCATCTTTAAGTTTACATAGTACTTTTGATGAACGATCATGATATTTAGTTTGTTTAGATTTTAAAACACGTAATTTATGATTAACATTCTTAACACATGCAGGTTTTAACATTTTAAAAGTTGTGGGCAAAAGTGTTCTAGTTCTACGACTAAATAATCTTTGAGCTGGAGAGCTTTCTAATCCTTCTGTTGGAGTATTGCGATAATCTAGTAATGCAAGATAAACGTCAGCTTTATCCTCATATGCTTTTCTCATAATTCGTTTAGCAGTTTTTATCGCATTTTCTACTTTACCATTGGATTTAGGATAATTAGGAGAACTCATAACATGATTAAAATCATATTCACTTGCAAAAGTTTCAAAATCATTACTATTAAAAGGAGGTCCACCATCAGACATAACTTCAGTTGGTATTCCATGACGAGAAAAGTTTGCTTTAAGTTTGGGAATTACTGTAGCTGAAGTTTTATCTCGAAGGTAGTCTACTTCAAAGAAATTAGAGTAATAATCAACAGTCATTAAATAAGCCTTATCATTAAATTGAAACAAATCAGTACCAACAGTTTCCCATGGCCTATACTATGAGAGATCATTGGTTCCTTTTGTTGCTCTGGTTGAAAAGTATTACAAATTTCACATTTGCTTACAAACATTTCAACATCTCTATTCATATTGGGCCAGTAAACGCTTTCCCGAGCTTTACGTAAACAGCCTTGGACACCAATATGACTAGAATGTATTCTAGAAATCATATAATCACGTAAAGATAAAGGTATAATTACACGTTCACCTTTAAATATAAGACCTTTGTGAACACCAAGTTCTTCTCGAAAGGTAAAATAAGGTTGTATAGACAAGGGCAAATTAGTTTTCTTTGCTGGAAAACCATTAAGTATAGTAGACTTCAAAGTTTTCATATCATTATCAGAAGTTGTAGCATCAAGAATCTTGTTAAGGGTTACATCACTTACACATAAATATTTCATAGCATTTACAGATTCTAACTCATATTCAAAATTAGACCTATCACCTAAATAATGAACAGTTTCACTATTATCAATATCATGTTTTGTATTAGGCAAAAATGCACGACTAAGAGTATCTGCTATGAACATTTGTGATCCTTTTTGCGTGGCAAATAAAATTTGTCACGCTTTGTTTTCGTTCGGATTATTTTTTTTTTTGCGTGGCAAATGAAATTTGTCACGCTTTGTTTTCGTTCGGATTATTTTTTTTTTTTTTTTTTTTTTTTTTTGGGAAGCTCGCTAGCCCAAACGGAAAAAGATAGACTATTTCTGTTTTCACCAATGGTTTTTATATGGGCTGGAATCAAAAATGAATATCTAACATGAAATTTTCGCTAACCCAAAAGTGGCTAATTGCATAATATGCAAATAAGATTTCAAGCTAGCTCGGGCCCTAATAGTCGCATTGGTCTGAAATTTACAGGATATATAAAAAATGTTGGGAACAGAATTTTGATTTTCGAATTTGAATTTTTTTTATGCCCGTTCGAATTTTTCAAAAATTTAAAACTCTATATCTCGTGACCTTGACCTTCAATGACCTTGACATTTGAGATGTAGAATGTCCTTGACCTCAGCTGTCTATAGATGTGCTGATATTGCATGACAAATATTAACTTCCGGTTTTATAGCCCACCGAAATCTGACTATTTTGCAATTTTGGACGGTTATATTACACTTTCGGGCTCTAATGTTCGGATCGATCTGAAATTTACAGGATATAGATAAATACGCAACACAATTAAAAATATATCATCAAAATTTTTTGATCACTTCCGGTTTGGGCGTGGGGACTTCCGGTTTTTTATCTCATTTCAGGCGACCCTACATCCCGTGTAATTCAAGAATGTAAGCAAAAACAGTATATATTAGCTATACAAAATAATTTGTATCCCCCGAGAAGAAAAAAATTCTAATTGCTAGTTGCGCATGCGCCATTTTTCCGAGAATGCCAAATTTTCTTTAAAATTTAATTAGTCCGTCATTTATTATTTATGCCCGTTTGAATTTTTTAAAAATTTGAAATTCTAAATCTTGTGACCTTCACCTTCAATGACCTTGAAATTTTCCATATAGAATGGCCTTGACATCAGCTGTCTATAGATCTAACAATATTGTTACGCTTGTTCCACAATTGGAGGCTGAAAAGTACCGGAATTCAAAGCTAGCAGGTTACCGGAATTGAAAGCTAGCAGGTTAGAAGTTTCAAAATGTTCGAAATCCATGGGATAACGCATAGTTGCCACGCTCGGAGCTGTTCACAGTTCTAGTTTTTTTTTTTTTGGGAAGCTCGCTAGCCCAAACGGAAAAAGATAGACTATTTCTGTTTTCACCAATGGTTTTTATATGGGCTGGAATCAAAAATGAATATCTAACATGAAATTTTCGCTAAACCGAAAGTGGCTAATTGCATAATATGCAAATAAGATTTCAAGCTAGCTCGGGCCCTAATAGTCGCATCGGTCTGAAATTTACAGGATATAGATAGATAGGCAGCGCAATTAAAACTACATCATCAAAATTTTTTGATCACTTCCGGTTTGGGCGTGGGGACTTCCGGTTTTTTCGTCTAATGTCGGGCGACCCTGCTTCCGATGTAATTCAAGATTCTAAACAAAATCAGTATATTTTAGCTATACTAAATGATTTTAATCCCCTGAGATGAAGAAAAATTAAATTGAATGTTGCGCATGCGCAGTTTTCAAAAATGGCAAATTTTCTTAAAAATTTAATAAGTCCGCCAATTATTAACCGATTTTTATGATTTTGGTGTTTATCGAAACCTTGATACTTTATCTAAAAAATGTTGGGAACAGAATTTTGATTTTCGAATTTGAATTTTTTTTATGCCCGTTCGAATTTTTCGAAAATTTAAAACTCTATATCTCGTGACCTTGACCTTAAATGACCTTGACATTTGAGATTGAGAATGTCATTGACCTCAGCTGTCTATAGATGTGCTGATATTGCATGACAAATATTAACTTCCGGTTTTATAGCCCACCGAAATCTGACTATTTTGCAATTTTGGATGGTTATGTTACACTTTCGGGCTCTAATGTTCGGATCGATCTGGAATTTACAGGATATGGATAGATACGCAACACAATTAAAAATATATCATCAAAATTTTTTGATCACTTCCGGTTTGGGCGTGGGGACTTCCTTTTTTTTTATCTCATTTCAGGCGACCCTACATCCCGTGTAATTCAAGAATGTAAGCAAAAACAGTACATTAGCTATACAAAATAATTTGCATCCCTCGAGAAGAAAAAAATTCCAATTGCTAATAAAATTTATTTTTTTTTTTTGTAAAATTTTTGCATACAAATTCAAAAATATCTCTTTATAAAGCTGTGAATTAGCAAATTATCACATAGCTTGAATTTTCTCTCTATGTTAATTACAACCAAAGTAACAAAATAATGTTTAAATTTGAATATAGAGAGTTTAAATTTCATGACAAATTGACATCTTACTACCTACTTAAATTTTAGTTTGGAATTTATGTAAATATCCTACCGAAATCTTAGACATGTACAAAAATCTAATAAGGAACTGATAGTAGAAACTTATAGTAGAAAAAATTGCCTATATAGCGGAAAGTTTACGCTTACAATTGTAGGCTGAAAAGTACCGGAATTGAAAGCTAGCAGGTTAGAAGTTTCAAAATGTTCGAAATCCATGGGATAACGCACAGTTGCCACGCTCGGAGCTGTTCACAGTTCTAGTTTGTATTTGATATCATACTCAAATCTCTGAAGGCGTAATAACATACGTTGTAAACGTTTAGGAGAAGATTGAAGACTTTTCTTATAAATTGATTCAAGAGGACTATGGTCAGATTCTACTTACACTTTTCTGCCATAGAGATAAGTTTCAAAACGTTCAGTTCCAAATACAACTGCGAGCAGTTCTTTCTCTATTTGCGCATGGTTAACTTCAGTAGGTGTTAAAGAGCGAGAGGCATATGCAATAGGTTGACCATCTTGCAATAAGCAAGCACCAAGTCCATATTCTGATGCATCACATTGTAGAACTGTAGCTTTATTAGTATCAAAATATTGAAGAACTGGAGCAGTAGAGAGAAGTTTCTTTATTTTATCAAGTGCTTCACCATGTACTTGGGAGTCCCAGTAGAAATATGATGAATTTTTAAGCAAATCACGTAGAGGAGCAGTGATTTCAGATATACATGGAGCAAATTTCTGCACATAGTTGACCATACCGAGTAATCGTTGTACAGCTGCTTTATCTTCAGGAGTTGGCATTTTAACTATTGCTTTAATTTTCTCTGGATCAACTTTCAAACCAGTAGAAGATATAAGATGTCCCATATAAGAAACTTCTGTTACTCGAAATTTAAGTTTATCAGGATTTAGTTTGATTTGTCGTTCTCTACAACGATTCATCAATGACGTAAATTTCTTGTCATGATCAAGGATTGCAGCAGAGTCTGTATCA
Source organism: Nipponacmea schrenckii (assembly GCA_030562195.1). Taxonomy (NCBI): domain Eukaryota; kingdom Metazoa; phylum Mollusca; class Gastropoda; family Lottiidae; genus Nipponacmea; species Nipponacmea schrenckii. The sequence continues at coordinate 31,232,174 of JAUJPP010000007.1, forward strand.
CCAATTCCATAAACGATTATATCATCATGAATAGCTTTAATACCAGAAAGACCTTCTAAAGCTATATCCATTCGTCTTTGGAATTCTTCAGGGGCTGGAGAAATACCAAAGGGCATACGTTTCCATCTATAGCGTCCCCATGGTGTACCAAAAGTAGTGAGGTAACTGCTTTCCTCTGACAATTCACAGTGCCAAAAACCATTCTTAGCATCCAAAACTGAGAACACACGGGCTTTAGACAGATCAGGTAAGAGATCTTCTATTGTAGGAGTTGGATAATGGTTTCTACGAAGAGCTTTATTCAAAGGTTTTAGATCTATACAAAGTCGAAGTTTACCAGAGGGCACCATACTAGATATCCAATCAGTAGGAACTGAAACTGGAGAAATTACATCAAGATCAGTAAGTCGTTGGAGTTCCAATTTCACTTTATCTTTAATAGCTATAGGTAATTTTCTAGTAGGTAATTGAATAGGTGTGACAGACTTGTCAATCTTCAAGTTGAGTTGGCCTTTAAATTTTCCTTCACCATTAAAGACATCGTGGTACTTAGATAACACAGATTCAAGAGAAATACTAGAATTATCAACATAGGATAAAATAGAGTTCAGATTAGATTCAGCAACATCTTTAGAGATTAGTTCAGAGTTTACAGTAATGAGTCCCATTTCCTGTATTGACCTAGAGCCTAATATTGGTTGAAGAGCTTCTTCCACTATCAAGAATTCAAGTTGATAAACTTTAGAATTTACAGGATTCTTTAACTTGATATGACATTTCCCAATTGGTTTAAGTGTAGACTTGTTAAACATCACAAGAGTAGTGTTAGATTTTTCTAAAGTTTCACGTTTAAAGATTTCAGCATAAATCTTTCTAGAGAGTACATTCACAGTTGACCCACAATCTAACAGAAATTCTACCTTACTATTACCAAGAACCATAACAGCTTTCAGTTTCTTTGGTAGATCATCAACAGTGTTGATATAGTCAAGGGCTAGAACATTTTCATCACTATCAGAGTTTAAAGAATAAACCTTAGATTTAGTAACTTTTTCTTTCACTGCTGAAGGACATTTTGCACGATAATGGTTCATACCACCACAGAGATTACATTTCTGTTTCCAGGCAGGACAGAGTTCCTTCTGTAAAACATGTTTTTGTGTGCAAAATTTACACTCTTGAGGTGTAGTAGAGCCTTTAGAAGACTTTTGATATGTAGGAGTTTTCCTACTCTCAGCAGGTTTAGTTGATTTGATGTATGAAACTTCTTCCTGTGTCATCGATTTCAGTTGATTAGCTGTAGTTTCATTAGCTCTGCAAATATCTATAGCTGATTGTAGAGTAAGTCTATGATCTTGCAAAAGTTTCTTTCGAGTCGTGTTAGTCCTGATTCCAATCACAATTCTATCACGAATTAGACTATTTTCTAGGTTTCCATAATTACAGGCTCTAGTGAGAGTTCTAAGAGCTGCTACATAAGCATCAATATTTTCATTTTCACCCTGGTCTCGTTTGTTGAAAAGATAACGTTCATAAGTTTCATTGGTTTGACCCAAGCAAAATGTTTCAAATTTAAATATAATTTGATCAATATCTTCTCGATCTGCAGGATTGGCAAAATTTAGACCATCATAAATTGCAAGAGCATCAGGGCCCGAACACGTAAGAAGCGTTGCAGTCCTCTGCCTCATGTCACGATTAATCAATAGACTGGCTATTTCATACTGTTCCCACACACGTTTGAACTGTTTCCAATTTGAGGCAAGATTTCCTTTCAAATTGAGTTGACTTGGAAAAGGTATATTCATAGGTACAGGAATTTGTACTTGTTGAACTTGTACTTGTGGCTCTTGATTTCCAGTATCAGCCATTTTCAGTTGAGAAGTAGATACGCACTTATATACGTTTAGAGTACAATGTCACTTGACATATAACACGAGAGTTATAGCTTATTGTACAGTGTGGTGTGAGACGACCTTTACTTCACTTCAGTCAGTGCGACGAAAGATTGTATGACGTCATAGATTCACGATCATTTACCAGAATATTTGGATGATTCCAGCCTCAACAAAGGTTTTGATCAATAAATCCTACCGTAGATATAGTCTTTGGGTTAGTCTTAACAAACTTCTGACACCATGTAACGTTGTCATGTTATAGTTATAGCAGGAGTGTCGGGATAAGAGAGAGAGTTCTAAGACAACGTTTTTATTAGAGCAGACATATTACAGTTCTCCCAGTACACTGCGCATGAGTGTTACATTAAAGGGAGATAACAAGTAAAACAGATATCGTTACACCGTGGATTCGGGTTATTTTTTTCCACATAGCTTTATATCCGAGAGAACTACCACTCCCATTTAATTCTCTCTCCACAGCTTGGATAACATCTTTCAAGTGACTTACATCACAAATTTGTTTTCAACGTAGACCTCAAACTCGCTCCAGATGTCTCACACTTAATTTTATGCCGTAGTTAAGAAAAAACGTTGCCGAGATGAGCTCCTCTCTGGAGAGACTTTCTAGTCGGACAGGGTTATTACTTGGCAACGTCTCCGTGAGTTAGTCTAGCGACTGTCTAGCACTATCTGGAAAAGGTATACAAAGACATTTAAACAATATTTTCCTTAGCATGTTCAACCAAGATTGTAAAGATATGAGGCGAATTTATGGAAATAGAATAGTTACTTTTCTACCTGCGTATATAAACGTATGTTGATGGATGTGTTGGATGTGCCATTCTACGATTCCTTTTACAATTTGAGACCAAGTTTGAGTGTATTACGTACGTGGCCACTGCCTTTATAAGTTAGTCGTAGATTTTCCTTCCTGCAGTTCCTGGCACCATTATACCGATATCTCAATTATAAACACAAATTTAAAATTGTGAAGAACAAAATACTTGGAAGCAAAAAAAAGTCGGAAGTCGGAAGCTAAAATGAATTGTCAGACGGAAGTAGGAAGCAAAAATAAATTGGATGTCGGAAGTCGGAAGCAAAAAAACCTTGGAAGTGAGAAGTTAAAGAACAACTACTTGGAAATCGGAAGTCGGAAGTCGGAAGGCCCGACCCGTCTTTCGTAAGTTTGAAATATTTATAACAATATAAATATTTTAAATCAAACATCATAGCAATGGAATATTTACACTTAAAATAAAAATGAATATAAATGAGACAGATTCAAATTCCGTGGGGCTGATGTCCAACATTCACTCATATCAGAGACTTTGGCACTACATTCAGTTACCGTTTCTTTCCCTAAGTTTCTGTTCGATTTCTGGATGACATTGTGTCAATGTTTCATAGGTGTAGCATCTATAGTAGACACTCAGATAGTAGATACGAACCGTCAATTGCTGTGTTACTTTATGCTAATAATAATAATGTCATTTATGCATAAAGTAAGCTTTGGGTTCCCATTATTTTATTTGCTTTGCCATTTCACCATAACGTTTGCCAATACTGTTTATCGGCGATATAATATACACTTGAACAAGTCGGGCGTGTCGGTGTCATGGTTTCTCCGACACACTCATATCGATCAAGTGACGTATGAGATAAATGATATATCACCGACTAAGATAATAAACGGTTAGGCCTGAAGGTGAGATAGCCTAGGCCTATATGACATAAATTTAAATTTTCAGCGAAAATATGCGAACGATAAAATTTGCCCCATGGTGACGAGACGATGCTTCTGTGAGTGGAGATGTGTCTAACCGTTTATTATTTAAGTCTGTGATATATATCTAATACGACACTTGATCGATATGAGGACCAGTGTTTATGAAATACAATTCTGCGGAAATATGAATTCAATAGTAAATTTGAAAATGCAGTCGACGACAAAATCTCAACTCCCGTTAAAACTCGCCACAGTGGAATAGCTAAATATTTTCAATCAAAAGACATACGATTGATGTTGAAAAATGATTTATTTGTTGTTTCGTTTCTTCATACGTAATAAAACTTTTTATTGCAGCCAGCGTGATAAAAACGTGCTTTTCAATTTGCGAATATCAAGTCTCAACTGTCTTGTCGGAGTGTGTCGGAGAAACCATGACACCACGGGCATGTAATAAAAAAAAAAGACCTAACTTTCGTGCGCATTTTATTAGTTTCGTTTCGTATGCTTTTATAAGCTATTGGCTTTGTACGTAACCACTACAGTAAGGTCTAACACTGTCCTTCAATACGAACTGTTTGAACGACCTTTGACCTAACTCAGTTTGGTCAATAGCTAATAAAAACCATTTTAAACGAAAATAATAAAATACGAACGAAAGTTTGGTCTATATTTAAATTAGACTGTAATGAAACACGCTTTCAGCTTGTGACAATAGTGGCTTTGATAAACTGGGTTGGAGGTACTTGCTCATACCAAAAGAATTGAAAATCACGGAAATTTAAACGTTTGGGCGATCCGTTTACTGAAAATATTGCAATAATCGGGATTATGGAAGACCCCTGGTAACGACCCCACGCGAAGTCCGCCACCTACGGACGTTACATCTGCGCAATCGATTCCTTACTGTGTTGTCAACAGCGACACATGGGCTTGGGCATCATATCAGTAGAAGGACGGTGGCAAGACGTCTCAGACTCCATGGTATCCGAGCCTACCGACCAAACTGTTTGTTCGCTAAATTCATAATTTGTTGTTAAAAATTCATCATTCAAATAAAGAATATTACTGAACAAATTAACGATTAAGCCGAACTAATATTGCCCACTTCATAATGCCGAATGAAGTTTACCGAACAAATGTTGAAAAACATTTCTCGCATTTCATGAGAACGATATCATTATGACGACATGTGGCGCTGCTCAATTTTAGTTAGGGCTTCGTTCCTATTTGTTTGGCCAATTTTTATGACCGGCAAGTGGCTGTGTACAAAGTAAAGAATCTTATTATGAATTCCAATTTTATGATAAAAAGCGAAGTTTTTAATCAAACTCTTGGTACTATTGGAATGTAAGATTTTGAGATAAATATGGTGCCTATACCAGGAAATGTTTTGAAAAATGGCCATTTTTGTACAGTCCACAGTGATGGTTGTGGGACAGATATTTTGATGGAATTAGCAAAATCCCAACTACATGGTTTCTTCAGACCTTTGAAGATATCGAAAATTCCAATATAAAAGTACATGTATTTTCATGACAAGCTTAGTTACTGGCCAGTTCGAGACGAAGACTCGTCATGGCCAATCTTAGAAAAATAGCCAATTTTTAAATAGTCCACTCTGATGGTGGTGGGCTATATATTTTGATGGAATTGGCAGAATCCCAACCACATGGCGCCTTCAGACCTGTGAATATCCCAAAAATTCCAAAGAAATGGTATTTTCATGCCAAACTTAGTGACTGGTCAGTCAGTGATGAAGACTCTTCATGGCCAATTTTTGAAAAATGGCCAATTTTTTAACAGTCCACAGTGATGGTGGTCGAGTAAATTTTTGATGGAATTGGCAGAATCCTAACCACACGGTGCATTAAGACCTGAGAATAAATCAAATAATTCCAATGTAATGGTATTTTCATGCCAAACGTAGTGACTGGCCAGTCAGTGATGAAAACTCTTCATGACAAATTATTTAAAAAATGACCTTTGTTTGAAAAGTCCACGCTGGTGGTGGTGGGGAATAAATTTTGAATTGGCAGAATCCCAACCAAAAAGTGGCTTCAGACCTTTATGCCCCACCACCATCAGCGTTTTGATGGGATTGGTATGAATCCCTACCACATGTGGTGCCTTTAGACCTATGAAAATCCAAAAAATTCCAATGAAATGGTATTTTCATGCCAAATTTAGCGACTGGCCAGTCAGTGATGAAGACTCCTCATGGCAAATTATTTAAAAAATGACCTTTGTTTGAAAAGTCCACGCTGGTGGTGGTGGGGAATAAATTTTGAATTGGCAGAATCCCAACCAAATAGTGGCTTCTGACCTTTATGCCCCACCACCATCAGCGTGGACTGTTAAAAATTGACGACGAGCCATAACGAATCTTCATCTTTATCTTGCCAGTAACTAAACTTGGCATGAAAATACTATCATATTGAAATTTTAGATATATTCACACGTCTGAAGAAACCATGTGGTTGGGATTTTGCAAATTCCATCAAATTATCTGTCCCGCCACCATCACTGTGGACTGTACAAAAATTGGCCATTTTGAAAACATTTCATATTTATCTCAAAATCTCACATTCCAATGAATAAAGAGTACCAAGAGTTTGATTAAAAACTTCGCCTTATATCAAATTTGAATTCATAATAAGATTCTTTACTTTGTACACAGCCAGTGGCCGGCCATAAAAATTGACCAAATAAATAGGAACGAAGCCCTAACTCAAATTGAGCAGCGCCACTTGTCGTCATAATGATAACGTTCTAACGAAGTACGCATTAAGAATTATTAATTATGGCAGGGATTGTCTTGATGGAAGACAATCCCTGCCATAATTAATCATTCTTAATGCTTAATTCGGTGTTAAACATTAGTACAGTAAAATCAACATTTGTACGCTTAATTTGACATTTGTTCGCTAAATTCATAATTTGTTGTTAAAAATTTATCATTCAAATAAAGAATATCACTGAACAAATTAACGATTAAGCCGAACTAATATTGCCCACTTCATAATGCCGAATGAAGTTTACCGAACAAATGTTGAAAAACATTTCTCGCATTTCATGAGAACGATATCATTATGACGACATGTGGCGCTGCTCTTCATGACAAATTATTAAAAAAAAGACCTTTGTTTGAAAAGTCCACGCTGGTGGTGGTGGGGAATAAATTTTGAATTGGCAGAACCCAACCAAATCGTGGCTTCTGACCTTTATGCTCAGCGTGGACTGTTAAAAATTGACGACGAGCCATAACGAATCTTCATCTTTATCTTGCCAGTAACTAAACTTGGCATGAAAATACTATTATATTGAAATTTTAGATATATTCACACGTCTGCAGAAACTATGTGGTTGGGATTTTGCAAATTCCATCAAATTATATGTCCCACCACCATCACTGTGGACTGTACAAAAATTGGCCATTTTGAAAACATTTCATGGTATAGGCACCATATTTATCTCAAAATCTCACATTCCAGTGAATAAAGAGTACCAAGAGTTTGATTAAAAACTTCGCCTTATATCAAATTTGAATTCATAATAAGATTCTTTACTTTGTACACAGCCAGTGGCCGGCCATAAAAATTGACCAAATAAATAGGAACGAAGCCCTAACTCTAATTGAGCAGCGCCACTTGTCGTCATAATGATAACGTTCTAACGAAGTACGCATTAAGAATAATTAATTATGGCAGGGATTGTCTTCCACCATACGATGGAAGACAATCCCTGCCATAATTAATCATTCTTAATGCTTAATTCGGTGTTTGATTAAAAACTTCGCCTTTTATCAAATCGGAATTCATTATAAGATTCTTTACTTTGTACACAGCCACTGGCCGGCCATAAAAATTGACCAAATAAATAGGAACGAAGCCCTAACTCAAATTGAGCAGCGCCACTTGTCGTCATAATGATAACCTTCTCACGAAATGCGAGAAATGTTTTCAACATTTGTTCGGTAAACTTCATTCGGCGTTATGAAGTGGGCTCTATTAGTTCGGCTTTATCGTTAATTTGTTCAGTAATATTCTTTATTCGAATGATAAATTTTTAACAACAAATTATGAATTTAGCGAACGAATGTCAAATTAAGCGTACAAATGTTGATTTTACTGTACTAATGTTTAACACCGAATTAAGCATAAAGAATGATTAATTATGGCAGGGATTGTCTTCCATAGTCCGTCGGTCCGTTCACATCTGATTGTGCTCACTCTACAGGCTACAATACTTTACGGATTCTTTTGATTTTTATTTTGTAGGTCAGTGTCATTATGAAGATGATCCCTATTGATTTTCGTTACAATCTGATAATTTTTCACCGAAATATTGTGTCGGACGTAGCCATTACCCATTAGGTGCAACTCGTGCTCAAACCACAGGCTACAATACTGGATTCTTTTTATTTTTAAATTGTGGAACAGTATCACTATGTAGACGATCCCGATCGAATTGCATGATGACCTAATGATTTTTCTCCGATGTGTGTCTGAGCATTTTTTCCATTAGCTTTAGGGTGCAACTCGTGCTCACTCCATTGGTTTTCTATAGATTCTTTGATTTTGGAGGTTATTGTCAAGATTCTAGTATATATATAGAAGACATATATATAGACAACAATGATTTGTACTTGCATTCGAAGCTGCTGGTGGGCATATGTCACCTTGCTAAGCAAGGCTATCTTTTGTGGTTTTTCTTTAATTGTACTGCATTTGTTTACTTTTACAAAGTGATCGCTTACAGCCTATACTCCCAAAAGCACGAACCCTGGAATGATATTAATAATTTTGAGGGCCTCGAACTCTAGTTCTTTCGATATATAGATTTAGTTATATTTATATAGACCTCTTGGTTTAATAATATATTTCGTGAAATCTATTTATTGTTTGAGTAACTATTTTTTGTTTTTACATCATATTCAAAGACTAACTTTGAGGCTGCTATTCCAAGTCTAGAAAATCAAGAAATTTAACATTAAACATTGGATTGCAAAAATCGAATGCAACCACCCCGCAGATTCGCGTAAATATGCACTGCTCACGTGCTGTACTTTAACACTTTAGAGATTTATTTACACAACCTGCTTTGGTGTACAGATCACAAAAAGCCCATATTTTGAAGAAATATATAAATAGTTTGCATGCAGGCCTTAGTATGGTAGAGACACTATCTTAGAATAAACGGTTTTAGCACTAAAATTAAGGTGTCTCTTTTTTGTCAACTTGTTGTTATTCTTCGTCGGACGGGATGCGTACTAAGCCCCATAAATGCAGGACAAAATTCTAAATTGATATCCAATTTGGCCCCATAGAGCAAGAAACTGCGACATAAATTAATTTGAAACCTGGTGCAATAACATAGGTTACATGAGATCAAAACAAGTCATACTACAAACAATTACAGGAAATATTTCAAGATGACCAGTTATGACTTAGGAAATAACATACTTTTTCGAAGTAAATACACTATGTACTATTATTCTGTTGATCAATAAATTGAATCTGTAGGAACTCGTACTCTTTTCATCTCTATATCATCTTATTTTGTCTATTTGTGGACTTTATTCGTGGAATGTAATTTGAAAGGTACATCTAGATTGCAAATCTGTTTATGGATAATCTTTCGACACTTACATATATGACATTTACATGTATATATAATGTACTTTTTCTTGATTCTGTCTACAATGAGCTTAGAATTTCAAAAAGTTTTATCTCTGAATCCATATATATTTTGACTTCAAATGTCCTTGGGACATAAACACTCTTCTATCCAATAAAATTCATGTGAAAATATTACACTTTTCGAACTCTTTAGAATCATTATGTGGTCAGCATTTTCATTAAGACTTTCATTTTAAATTCAATAGTATTAATTGAACAAATAATGAAATAAACAAAGTCATCGATTGAAAATAATTTCATTCATCCCATGCTGACATATCTTTAGTAAACATAACCCTGGCACTAAAACAGATCATAGATCAATTGAAAATTCATTGTATGTATTTATGATATTTATGAAAACATCAAATTTAATTACCATTTCCGAAGTATTACACCCCTATTATGTGTCGGCAGCATTAAACAAGCCTTGACACCTTTTTGGGATATCACAGTGGTCGAACGTTGACATTGGAAATTTACCAGACAAGCTGTCCTGATGAGGATTATATATCCGAAACAAGTATGACAAAATGTTGGATCAGATTAAGTATGCCTTTCTTTGGTTATAAGACGAATGCTATAATATTTTATGAATTTTGGACAATTTCCCTCTTGCCTTATGTATTCGAAATGGCATCGGCCATATTGGTACTATTCTAAAATACAGATTCAGTTTATTTAATGATCTATGATAATAAATACAAACAAAAAATACAGCAAAGGCTTGAACGTCTTGGAAAGCCTTCGATATTTAATTGACGAACGTCCTCAGTGAGATTTGATTGTTCGGAGATGCAAGTGATACATACGATGGGAGCACGATTGTTAAAATGGGTTTCGTCAGACAGTGGATGCTGTAGACAACAAATATAACTGTATATAAAATGTCCTATATTTTTATAATATAAATGTCGCGAATGATAAAACAATATTACAATGTTTTAGAAATATATTACCTTCGGAAAGATAATATATTTAAACAAAGAACGAAATCAAAAACTTGTTAAAAATCTTTTATTTAGTGAAAAAAATGGTCGTTGGTTTAGCAAAAGCTAGCTAAAAACTGTAACCTCTTTCTTTTTAAAATCAAGTAATTTTAAACTTGAATGAAAATTTAAACCAAATCACTAATTGACTCGGATTATTACCTTTACATCAGAGCACAATCAATGATCTCCCTTTGATCACATGCACAATCATCTATTCACGTATTACACGTGCTGAACGATAAAATGGATGCTTTAGTAAATATTATGTTTGAATGAATATATTTTGAACGTTATGAAGATAGTTTAGTAAAAGGTAGGCCAATTGATATTTATCTGAAGCATGCATATTGTGACTGATTGACCTGAAAATATTTTTTCGTTCTTATTTTATACAAAAATATGGTCATTGATGATGAATATATGAAAAAGACTAAAAAAAATGCTGACCAGGTGTCATGTTTATTATTGTTTCATTCAGTGTTTTTCTCAATTTCATTCATTCATTTACGATTACCCATCCCTTTCTCCATTACAGATTATCATCAGGTTATATCGTATATTTCTCTAGGGGGCCTATTTATGATCAGATAATCATATATCTTTTTCTGACCTGTCAATATAGTCCATGTGGACCTTCCCTCACACTCCAGCCTTGTTGCCTTGTAACTTTACGTGATAATAATTTAATTAGTCATATTTTGTTAGTGTAAAAATTGACATAGGCGAATGACTTGTCATGTTTTCTCATTGCATACTTCATGGTATTGTGTCACCCACATTCATTTGCCTGAGAAGATTACTGTACGTTATTGTAGATAAATGTATCTACTACCTATTCTGAAGATTTCCGAACTGGACCAAACTGATTGATTAACAATTGGTACGTTCCATTTTTTTTTAAATTCCTTGTAAAACAATTTCGATGTCAATATGTAGATACATGTATGGCATATTTTAAAATATTTTCTGGTTTAATTTAATGTGTTTATAATAGTGAAATATTTTCATTCTGCCTCTTTAAAAATAAAAAATAAAGTTACCATCAATGTCTTTCAGTTCATGATTAATTAATCATTCCTTTGATCAGTCATGATAATTGCTCGACTTCAATTTTGTCTCACCCTACGGTTTCATTGATGTAATTTTGATTTCACGGAAATTGTATGTAATTTGGTCTTGTACATTATTATTTTACCCGAATTTTCTACAATTTTTATATGATTATTTTCCGAGGAAAATGGTTATGGAACATGCTTTAGAAGAATAGTTATAGACAATGGTTAAGATGAATAACTATAGATAATGATTAAGATGAATAGTTATAGATACTGGTTTAGTAAAAAAGTTATAGATAATGGTTAGGAAGGATAGTTACAGATAATAGTTTACACGAATAGTTACAGAAATGGTTAAGAAGAGTAGCAGCTTGATAGTCGCTTGCTGAAAGGTACGGAGTTCAATATCTCTGGATTTTTGCAACCTTGGTATGACAGTTTGGTCTGCGAGTTGATCACTATTCTCTGTCCTTGAAACTCGTCAAATTGTCTGAGAAATGTATCGGTACATACAATTGAAAGAAACAAACTTGCCTCTACGATTTTTGACAGCTTTCCTTATTTTATTTGAATTATCATAATCCACAGTATTATGAAATCAAATAAAGCTGCGATGGACTTGCAACTTCTAGCCATCTAAATCTGAACAGTTGTTATACACGTATATTCTAGCCAGGCTGCGATATTTAACCATTTTTATCTTGTGTTTTATATCTAATGAAGACTTGTTTATAAGAATAGATATAGATAATGGTTAAGAAGAATAGATATTGTTAGATGAAAGTCATAGATATTGGTTCAGAAGAAAAGTTAGAGATTCTGGTACAGAATAGTGGTAGATAATGGTTAAGAAGAATTGTTAGAGATATATAGATATAAGACAAGAAGAGTAGTTAAAGATAATGGTTAAGACGAAATTTATAAATATGTTGTTAGATGACAGGCCAAAAGAAAAGATAATAGAAGGTAAACTAGTTTTGTTTCAAACTAATGACGGTTAGTTCTTGACTATTTTATGATTATTGGGAGGGTCCGAATATTTCATATTGAAAGTCTATGCCGAACGAGTAGAGTAGATTCCTGTAGAACCCGACGTAATTTTTTTGTATACATGTACATGTCTAATAATATAATAAGAAAAATAGTGAAGTCATCTTTGAATTGTTGTAAACTCATCTTTGAATTGTTGTTAACTCTTCCGATTTATTCCAATGTACAAAATGGGTCTAATGAGTATTATGCATTGGAAATTATGTCAACGTCATGAGATTAGCTTGGAAATGAGTCAATTATAGACGTCAACTGATCGAAACGCACGAAACCTGTTCTTATTTACTGCTGCGTATCATTGTAATTGTAGTATATTGATGATATTGCCCAGTTAGATATTCTTTTGATCTTGAATGACATTTCAATATGAAGTTATACATTGTAACAGTTATTCATATTGCACAGCTGTTGGGGCATTATCATAACTTCCTGTGAATTAGCCAATCATATATGCAATAGTACATGTGGTCAGTTGTAAGTTTGCCCTCAAGAATTAAACATGTCTTTTAAACTGTTCTCTTCTCAAAGATATTAACTGAGGTTAATTGACTTAGAATAATATATTATAAGCAAATATATTACAGTAATAACCCTGACTAGCAGGATTGTAGTGTCATTTAAAGAAACTCCTTCTCGAATACGAGTGGGAATAAATAAAGAGAAGGAATCAGATAAACAATGTAAACAAGAATTTTATTTTATCGTATTAATGAAAATGATTAATAAAAGAACAAAAATAATATTCAGATGCAGTAAACTAAAATTCGATATATCTTACGAATAATATAATACAGATTGTCAAATATGCATACCCCCGACGTGTCCCTTTAAACCAAACAATTTTATGATCTGGCTGTTTAAATAAACATTAATTATCAAAACAAATATTATTTATACATTTTACGGGGCGCTTAAGTATGGAGGGGTATCGTTGCCAAAACTGTGTGCAAAGTCAAGATTGCAAAGTCAAAAATTCATATTTCCACATGTCACATTTTACAAAATTCATTCTCTACAAAATCAGAATATCGCAATTTGAATTGCAAAGTCAACAATTACTCATTTCGGTTTTCAAGATTGTCAATTATAACAATGAAAACGCCAACTTGAAATCGTTTTCTAACAATATTAACTTCTGCATTTTGCATCAATAACATTACCAACTGTGTATTCTTGACTTTGCATTCTCGACATCTGTAAACTCGACGTCTGTATTCTTGAACGTTTACCATATAGGTTCCGTGACCTACTTGATTAGCATATTACGGAAATCCACGGAAGTTATAAAAGGCGACGTTAAACCTTCATTAGCATATTACTATTACGGAAAATTTCGTAATCTTACTGAATCCTTGACTGCTCGCTACAAAACCGGTTGTTTACTGCACTTAAGTTTCTTAATAAATATGACACATTTTCTGATTTTATGATCATTGTGTTTATGTGCACTCTTTAACGAAATGTATTTTACCGGACGTATTTCAGTAATCCTTTTTATCTGTGCGTTGCATCAAATCCATTATTAAAACTGAGCTTGCTCAGTCAATTTTTTCATTTTTTTTTTATTTTTTTTATTTTTTTTTTATTTTTATTTCCAATGTATTGCCCCATGGGCTGAATGTGAAACAGGACCATGTCCTTGTGTATTGGGCCTAATTCTGACCCATGTAAAATAAAGAGTTAATTATTATTATTATTATTATTATTAATATTTAAGGATCAATTCCTTGGGTTTGATTCTGACGCAATATTAATGGCGTACATTTGATAGAAAACTTAAAATTTAGTGATTTATGTTAGATGGGTATGTCTCGTAAATTACAATTACAGAAAAATGTGACTCCCCCTCTGTAAAGTTTGACCCGATTCAACAAGGCTGGTAAAAAAATCATTTATTTTTCTAACATAATACAGTTTTAGAAAAAAATAAGAAATTTTCCTTAAAACAAAAGTTATTTTCTCATTTTTTCCATCACAACTTTACCATTTTAGTTGAGAATCAGTCAATATGCTAATGAAGGTTTAACGCCTTCTTTTATAACTTCCGTGGATATCCGTAATATGCCAATGAAGGTTTAACGCCGTCTTTTATAACTACCGTGGATTTTCGTAATATGCTAATGAAGGTTTAACGCCGTCTTTTATAACTTCCGTGGATTTCCGTAATATGCTAATGAAGGTTTAACGCCGTCTTTTATAACTACCGTGGATTTTCGTAATATGCTAATAAAGGTTTAACGTCGTCTGTCAAAATTTCAGTGGATTTCCTTAATATGCTAATGAAGGTTTAACGTCACCTTTAATGACTTCCGTGAATTTCCGTAATATGCTAATGAAGGTTTGTCGTCTGTCAAAATTTCCGTGGATTTCCGTAATATGCTAATGAAGGTTTAACGTCGTCTGTCAAAATTTCCGTAATATGTTAATGAAGGTTTAACGTCGCCTTTAATAACTTACGTGGATTTCCGTAATATGCTAATCAAGTAGGTCACGGAACCTTATATGGTAAACGTTCAAGAATACAGACATCGAGTTTACAGATGTCGAGAATGCAAAGTGAAGAGTACACAGTTGGTAATGTTATTGATGCAAAATGCAGAAGTTAATATTGTTACAAAACGATTTCAAGTTGACGTTTTCATTTTTATAATTGACAATCTTGAAAACCGAAATGAGTAATTGTTGACTTTTCAATTCAAATTGCGACATTCTGATTTTGAAGAGAATGAATTTTGTAAAACGTGAAATGTGGAAAATTGAATTTTTGACTTTGCAATCGTGACTTTGCACACAGTTTTGGCAACGATACCCCTCCATACTTAAGAAGTCAATGTAAAATTTCATCAGCTGATAGGGCCGCTTGACCTATTTCAATGTAAAGTGTATGGAAAATTATCCATGTTCCGACCTTGTTTGGACTTGCAAACTTATGGATTTTAATTGGGTTTGGGTTTTTTTTTAGCTCCCTGGGGTGTCAGGAGTAGGAAATGACCAAGACTTGAGCTAAATCTGTTTATTTGGAAAAGTTGGCCATTGGTCATATATACAAGCCATACACCAACTTTTTCAAAAGTATTTCTTGATCTATGGCAGATATTTGAGTTGTGTTTTTGCCCACAGGTCCAGATAGCCCATGTGGATGTTGCCAGCAAATCCCAGCTCTCCAGCTTTGTAACTTTTCGCGCAAAAAATTTATTTGTCTTTGAGCACCTTTCTGTGAAACACAGTGTGGAATGACCAAATTGCTAGTTTGCAAACTTATGGATTTTAATTGGGTTTGGGTTTTTTTTTAGCTCCCTGGGGTGTCAGGAGTAGGAAATGACCAAGACTTGAGCTCAATCTGTTTATTTGGAAAAGTTAGCCATTGGTCATATATGGCTGCACTGGCCTATATGCAAGCCATACACCAACCTTTTCAAAAGTATTTCTTGATCTATGGCAGATATTTGAGTTGTGTTTTTTGTTGACACGTGTCCAGATAGCCCATGTGGATGTTGCCAGCAAGTCCCAGCTCTCCAGCTTTGTAACTTTTCGCGCAAAAAAATTTATTTGTCTTTGTTTTTTGAGCTCCCTGGGGTGTCAGGAGTAGGAAATGACCAAGACTTGAGCTCAATCTGTTTATTTGGAAAAGTTAGCCATTGGTCATATATGGCTGCACTGGCCTATATGCAAGCCATACACCAACTTTTTCAAAAGTATTTCTTGATCTATGGCAGATATTTGAGTTGTGTTTTTGCCCACAGGTCCAGATAGCCCATGTGGATGTTGCCAGCAAGTCCCAGCTCTCCAGCTTTGTAACTTTTCCCGAAAAAAAAATTATTTGTCTTTGAGCACCTTTCTGTGAAACACAGTGTGGAATGACCAAATTGCTAGTTTGCAAACTTATGGATTTAATTGGGTTTGGGGGGGTTTTATGAGCTCCCTGGGGTGTCAGGAGTAGGAAATGACCAAGACTTGAGCTCAATCTGTTTATTTGGAAAAGTTAGCCATTGGTCATATATGGCTGCACTGGCCTATAATATGCAAGCCATACACCAACTTTTTCAAAAGTATTTCTTGATCTATGGCAGATATTTGAGTTCTGTTTTTGCCCACATGTCCAGATAGCCCATGTGGATGTTGCCAGCAAATCCCAGCTCTCCAGCTTTGTAACTTTTCGTGCAAAAAATTTATTTGTCTTTGAGCACCTTTCTGTGAAACACAGTGTGGAATGACCAAATTGCTAGTTTGCAAACTTATGGATTTTAATTGGGTTTGGGGGTTTTTTTTGAGCTCCCTGGGGTGTCAGGAGTAGGAAATGACCAAGACTTGAGCTCAATCTGTTTATTTGGAAAAGTTAGCCATTGGTCATATATGGCTGCACTGGCCTATATGCAAGCCATACACCAACTTTTTCAAAAGTATTTCTTGATCTATGGCAGATATTTGAGTTCTGTTTTTGCCCACAGGTCCAGATAGCCCATGTGGATGTTGCCAGCAAGTCCCAGCTCTCCAGCTTTGTAACTTTTCGCGAAAAAAATTTATTTGTCTTTGAGCACCTTTCTGTGAAACACAGTGTGGAATGACCAAATTGCTAGTTTGCAAACTTATGGATTTTAATTGGGTTTGGGGGTTTTTTTGAGCTCCCTGGGGTGTCAGGAGTAGGAAATGACCAAGACTTGAGCTCAGTCTGTTTATTTGGAAAAGTTAGCCATTGGTCATATATGGCTGCACTGGCCTATATGCAAGCCATACACCAACTTTTTCAAAAGTATTTCTTGATCTATGGCAGATATTTGAGTTCTGTTTTTGCCCACAGGTCCAGATAGCCCATGTGGATGTTGCCAGCAAGTCCCAGCTCTCCAGCTTTGTAACTTTTCGCGCAAAAAATTTATTTGTCTTTGAGCACCTTTCTGTGAAACACAGTGTGGAATGACCAAATTGCTAGTTTGCAAACTTATGGATTTTAATTGGGTTTGGGGGTTTTTTTGAGCTCCCTGGGGTGTCAGGAGTAGGAAATGACCAAGACTTGAGCTCAATCTGTTTATTTGGAAAAGTTAGCCATTGGTCATATATGGCTGCACTGGCCTATATGCAAGCCATACACCAACTTTTTCAAAAGTATTTCTTGATCTATGGCAGATATTTGAGTTCTGTTTTTGCCCACAGGTCCAGATAGCCCATGTGGATGTTGCCAGCAAGTCCCAGCTCTCCAGCTTTGTAACTTTTCGCGCAAAAAATTTATTTGTCTTTGAGCACCTTTCTGTGAAACACAGTGTGGAATGACCAAATTGCTAGTTTGCAAACTTATGGATTTTAATTGGGTTTGGTTTTTTTTTTTAGCTCCCTGGGGTGTCAGGAGTAGGAAATGACCAAGACTTGAGCTAAATCTGTTTTTGGAAAAGTGGTCATATATGGCTGCACTGGCCTATATGCAAGCCATATACCAACTTTTTCAAAAGTATATCTTGATCTATGGCAGATATTTGAGTTCTGTTTTGGGACAGCTAGCCATGTCAATGTTTGTTGCAAATCCCAGCTCTTTAGCTTTGTAACTTTTTGCGCTTATAATTTCTCAATTGTAAAACAAAATTTTTCTTCGGAAAACAACATTTATTCACCCATCCACCTACTTTCCACTCTGCGTCTTGAGATGGCAGAGATTCTATCACTAAGATTATTTTTCAAAGTTTAAATCATTGCACCCGGGGCTACTCCAGACAGCTTTTTTACGCATACGATTGAAAAGGCTTTATATTTAAATAAGGACACACTATTAAATAGGGGAAATCAGTATGTATCAATTATAATTATATTATAGCCCGCTTTGAGGGCAAATAATATAGATGTTGGTATGAGAATTTATCTAAAAATAAATCATTATAAAAATTCTCGAAGAAAAATGTCTTCGAATCCAATATGACGTCAAAGTGTTTTAAATGTATCCTATTTTCAGTTGAAATTTGGAATTTTAAGTCATTACTTAGTTACACTCGATTTTAGAATATTCTCTAATTGTATCTTAAGATAATTGCTAACAAACTATTCTTTTGAAATTTAAGGAACCGCTTCTAAGAGACATTATCCTATCATTTGTGGCATGTTATATAGAAAAAGATGTCATAAAATTCGTTTAAGAAAATAATTATGCAAATAACCGAGTTAAAAACTGTGTTAGGTATGGGATATCAAAGAAGTGCTAATGGAAAAATGAAATTTAATTTATTTGGATGATATCTTCAAATATAATAGGTATTTTTTTGATGTCATGAAGACACAAAATTTTCGTTCAAACATTATTT
The DNA here is from genome assembly GCA_030562195.1 of Nipponacmea schrenckii. Lineage (NCBI taxonomy): Eukaryota > Metazoa > Mollusca > Gastropoda > Lottiidae > Nipponacmea > Nipponacmea schrenckii. The sequence goes on from JAUJPP010000007.1 coordinate 31,250,857, forward strand.
TGTACGTTATAAAGAAAGACAAATTTTTGACGTCACAATAGGTTAACTGCGCATTCTTGTAAAGCGTTTATTGAAGCAGCAACCATTGGAGAGCTTGGTAACATTATCATTAAGGATAATGGGAGGACAGACCTCGAAACCGAGTTGTTGCTTTTTAGATATCTGCTGTACTTTAGCAGTAGAGTTGGGTGAAGAGCCTTTTTCGTCAGATGGTGATGTAACTAACAACGAAACCTCAGAACAGGGAAGCGGCTCAAAACCATTGCAATTAGATAATGAAAACCAAACATCAAATGTTCCAGAATCTGACTGTGTTGAACTGCACCCTGTCGTCGATTTTCCTGAGAATAGACGCGCCACACAATCTATGACGTCTACGCCACGTCAACGAGCAGTCAATGCTGTAACATCAGCCCTAAAGAATTCTTTAGAGTTCACCGCAAATATCAGGAAAAGGGAAACAGGCAGTATTTCTTCTAGAAATCCTTCCGTTATTTCGTCTGAAGTCGAGATTCTCTCAAGCCGAGCGCCATCAACTGCCAAGGAGCATCGCCACGAATCTCGCCCAGGAGGGAAAATGGCAAGACTCAGGGTAGCAAATGGTCTTAAGTCGGCCCGTCAGCTTTCAAAAGACTGTTTATTGTCCAGAGAAAGAGAAGAAGCTAAAAAGAGCATTACAGGAACGGAAGTCAAGAAAATCAACATAAAGCGCGATGCATTGAAAGGAGTATTTAGGAACATCGAGGAGGGGAGGAAATGTGTTCCATCCGCCATACTATCCAAGAAGGTTTCATCAAAATCCATGGTAGCATTCCCATCTACGTCATCACTACATCTGGACTCTCGTGGCTTACTACTAGGAAGAAATGGAACCAATTTTATCTCCTCATCGAACTGTTCTAATTCGTCTTGTTTTATCCTCATTTTATTGAGTATGTGTATTTTTCTCTCTGATTTTTTAAATATTATTTTTTGTTAAGGGATTGTTAAAAACAAAATTCAGGAAAGCGTCCTTACAATTCCTATAACCTGTTATATAGGATCGTAAAGGGAATAATATTGCATCTTTGATCGCGTAGGATCAGGGTCTTTATTCTTCAAAACTTCAATTGAAAACAATCCAGATTTAAAGAAAAAGATTAGATAACAAAAATAAAAATATATACTAAATCATCTAAAGTCAGGTTTTAAAGAATAACGATGTCAGGATGTTGTGTTTATCATGGTTTTCATGGTTTTTATCAACTCTAACAATATTTTCCAAAAATGATAGTTTCTAATAGTAAAATCATATTTCAAATCGGAATTTTGAATTCGATTTCTATCGACATTCTGTTAATTATGTGTAAACTTGTAGAACATAAGAATTTGCTTATTTCAGATTCTCCATATTCTTGTCTTGAAAACACTTCTGAACCATTTATTATATATAAGATATTATTGTATCTTGTCTTGTTAATACAATGTGTTATTTGTGTACAATATTATTTTTTGTTATGGATCCTGTATTGGAACAGAATGAGTAGGAAATGATCGCGACGATAACATTTCCTCAAAATATGGGGCTAAGGGGGACGAAAGTAGAAGCGATATCATTTAATTCGAATTATCTAAAATAGCTTACTAGTGGTCACTCCGGCGAAGATAGTGTACAGTCGGTAACGAATCGGAAAAATCAAGAATAATGTGTCCCATTTGACCACAATTTCAGTCCGTTTAGACTTAAGCCTATAAGGCGTTGGGATCCAAGGTGTTTGGGATTTTCGAATTGGCCTCAAGGGCCAGAATGGTGCAACTCTATAGGCTTTTAAGCTGCACCGTCAGTCTAAAACAGTGCTTCTCAACAGGGGTCCATATGCACCCCAGGGGTGAATTCAAGATGCTCGGGGGTGAAAAATGGAAAGGAGGGGAATTGGGGGTGGATCTTACCTAAATAGGGTGGAAATTTACATGAATTGAGTTTTACGACCCTGGAGTTGAAAATGCATAGCCATTGGTAAGAGTATTGTATAGTAAGTTTTGTATTCTGAAATATATCATACACATAATGTGAAATAAGGTTTCGTTATAAAAAGAAATTTAAAAATACAATTCAAACTAATATAAAAGTTGATAACTATCCTGAATAAACGATATATAATTATGGGTGAGAAATGACCAGTCCGCTAAGCATTTAAAACTCCAGTTGAAGGACAAGTCATACTTTTCTGTATCTCACATCTACTTAGTTAAAATGGATTAGTCTTGTAAGTATTTACAGATATTAATAAAGTAAATTACATTGAAGTTTTAAAAATAAATACCTTTGGTGTTTTAAGAATGTACAAGATTCACTCAAACTAATAACTGAATCAAATTGAGTTAACTTAAATAGGTAGGTAGATAGATCGTCGATCGGCACGACCTGACAGGATTCTTTATTCCAATCTTCTCTCTTTAGTATTGGATAGCTTTGGTCTCCTATGCAAATATAGGCATCGTATTGTACATTATTCCATACAATAACATACCAATTTACGTTTCATAAATAAGAGTAATATAAAATAAACATCATGGCTACGAAAGCGAACCTGAAAGTTCGAAAATACTCAAATGATTATCTCAATTTTGGATTTATTGCAGCACCCGACGATGAGCGATTGCCACTATGTCTATTATGTGATCAAACTTTAGGCAATGATTCTATGAAGCCAGTGAAGCTTGAGCAGCATTTGAAAGCAAGACATAATGAACATGCCACAAAGCCAATCAAATATTTCAAAGTTGAAACGGGAAAAGAAAAACCCAAGTCAATCCAGTCTCTTTTGTTTCGAAAGCAGGTTTCAAATTTAGATCGCGGGTTGGAATCCTTATCGATTGCAAAGAATGGCAAACCTCATTCAATTGCCGAAGAATTAATCAAGCCAGCATTATCGGTATTCTCGCGCATTGTACTACAGAAGGGCAATGATGAAGCAGGAGTTGATTCGGTCTCTCTCAGCAAGACTAGAGCTTAATTTGTTTATTTGGATAAGTTAGCCCTTGGTCATATTTGGCTGCACTGGCTTATATGCAAGTCATATACCAACTTTTTCAAAACAATTTCTTGACCTATGGCAAATATTTGAGTTCTGTTTTTGCCCAAGTTGACAGCTAGCCCATGTGGATATTAAAATATTTTTATTCAATTCTTTTGCGGATTCGATACTGTGTTCGATGAGATTCCAAGTTTGTGGGTTATGAAGTGGGGGTCTGTAAAAGATTCCTATTATATAAATAATTGTGTTGTGAATAATTTCACACCAGGGAGCTTCTAGGTCTAAAATATTAAGATCTGGTCTAGGTTTATGATAAATAGTATTATGGATATAAAGAGCTACGTCACCACTTAGTCCATCTCTACTACAAAGAATGGGAGGATGGTAACCCGAGATGAGAATAGTTGCTTTGTCAATGTCTGGCGTTAAATAAGTTTCAGAAAAAGATAACAAATCAATACCTGAGAATTCTGCTTTAACTAAATCAAAATTTGCTACAAGGAATCTCACGTATGAAGTAAGCTTAGGGAACTGGGATGGGTGGGTTTCAAAAGCCTACTGCCAACCGCTGCCAACCAGCCTACCGGAAGGAAAAAAATGCGCCAAAATAGATATTGTTAAATTTAAGGATCGTAGATTTTCATACAATACAACGAAACTATTCAATTTGACGGAACTTTTGTTGACGTCAAAATTATGGAATCAAAAGTATTTTAAAAAGAAACGAAAAAAATAAATATTTTCTTTTCGTGTTCAGCGATGTTTTTCTTCACATTAACTGATACAATCCATGCCAAAAAAGCAATAATCTAATTTGTATTCAAATGGGACACACAATTAACCGTAAAAGTACCCTTTAATCTGTTTTAAATGATCACGACAGGAAGGTCGTTTGTTTCAGAGTTACTTCCCTTAATTTATTTATTTAACGTCGTCGGCATCATGGATGATCAACAAGGCCAAGGGATCTTTCTTCCACCTTTTAGAATTTTTTCAAAGTTAATCCTTGACGTAGACTATAATAATTCTGCGAATGCTCCTCCTGTTAATCCAACCAAATCAGCAGTATATTTAGTTGATAAAACGCTTCACTAAGACTGGAAGCACACTTCCAGCACTTGGAAAAATCAGGTTTCCAAATACAGAACATTAAGATTATTGCTTTTTTGGAATGTGAAGAAAGAAATCGCTGAACACGAAAATAAAAATTCATTTTTTTCGTTTCATTCTTAAGATAATTTTGATTCCATAATTTTGACGTCAACAAATATTCCGTCGAATTAAATAGTTTCGTTTTATTGTATGAAAATCAACGATCCTTACATTTAACAATACCAATTTTGGCGCCTTTTTGTGCTATCGGTAGGCCGGTTGGCAGCGGTTGGCGGTAGGCTTTTGAAACCAACCCAACTGGGATCTGGATTTGGATGTATATCGCCACATGAGAGGAGAAAGATTATTAAGGAAAGGTAGAGACTAGATATGAAGATATAATGAAATGAAAATGGCACAAAACGTATGAAAGATAGAGAGATAAAGGATTGGGGAAAGTATCAACATTGTATGTATGTTGTATGATTTGTATTTGTTGCATACCCACAAAGTCTACTTGATGTTACTATACCAAGTACATTACATGTTATCATATGAGTAATTAGGCTCGGCAATAAAGGATATAATCTGAAAAAGAAAATAAAGAGGATAGACAAACAATTAAAGGAAAATGAAAAGAAAAACTTAAAAAAACATATATACAAGAAAATAGTATAACTTGTATAGCTCATGGTGTTCACGAGGCAGAAAGGTGGGAGTCTTATACAAAATAGATCAGCCCGTGCATTTTTCGTTGGTTGACACAGATGTTAAGCTGTTATCTACCGTTAGGAATGTTACCATGCTTTTTAACCATATTCAAAATATTATGACAGAAATGTAGATTTAAAGCGACTAGCTATGTGAAACCAAAAACGTACTAATATATAAATTAAAAGAATATATAGCATTTCTTTAAATTACATGAAATGCATGAAAAAAAAGATAACAGAAAAGAGAAACGATTGATTCAATTATACATCAGGTGAGAACTGGGTCTGGACATATGCATTTTGCCGATTAAATCAATGTAAAAGAGGTTATGGCGATAAGTTAAGAAACGAGTCTTTTGATTTGTCATTAGTTTGTACTTTGGTTGTTTTATTGATACGCAACACAAGTAACAAATGCGTGGTCTCAAGCAGTTTTCCATAGTCTCTTGCAGTTTTGACACGCTGACACGCCAAAGGGTACTTCCATACAATAAATAATAAATATAAAACTAAACAAAAATATGTGAGAATTATGATAAGTAACTTATAATGAAGTTATTCGTGTTTTAAATATTCGCGCGAGAATTTCCTCGATCAATAGTTGAGTGGAAGTGGAGAAGGCGGATATGACGTCATCGCGGTGACGATTTGTAAACAAGCGCCATGCAAAATGCCTCGAAGATGTGTTGTAGGTGGTTGTTCGAACGAAAAAAAAAATGACAACATGAATGTCAGTATTCACCTGTTCCCCCGTGACCAGAAATTACGACGAATTTGAGAGTAAAGAGTGCAAAATACCCGTACATCTACAAAATGGAGCAGGGTCAATTTCACCGAGGACTGCTTCGACAGTACGCCCATGTTCATGGGGACACAGTTGACAAGAAGACAGCTTTTGAAGGCAGATGCAGTTCGGACCATATTTCAGAAATCTTTGACACTGACAGTTTAAGTTTTGACAAACGGGAAAAAAACCAGAGTAAGTTTGAAACTTTCCATTTATATTTGCTTAGACCAAAGAAATAATTAACACTGTTGAGCAGAATAGAGTTGAATAGAATAACTAGGCCTAGATCCAGGCTAAGAATTCTATATTATTATTGTAAACACACATTATTATTATAGACTTGACCGATGAAGGGTAGACCTACTTGTTCCAGGTCTACTGTCTAAGCAAGGTCTTTTTAGCAATATTTTATGAGAATTGGAATATCATCCTCAAAATAGTACTGTTAGTTTACGAATTTCTTTTTTTAAAATATCAACATGAGCACACATGATTTTAAAATTTATTTTTACAACGGGCAATTTTCAACCATAATTTGGGACTTGTTCGGCGAATTCTCATTGATTGTTTTAATCTTAATGCCATGTAAACTTACCTAAAATACTGTTTTAATCAAAGTTTTTATTTTCAGTTGCACATGTATTGTATTTTACATTTACAGAATAGAATACTCATACCAGCATTTCATTTCAATAAATTTGCAAATCAGGGAAAGGAGTTTAACGAGAATGGGTATATCTTTTTTTAAATTTTTCTG
>JAUJPP010000007.1:31257722-31272879 GCA_030562195.1 Nipponacmea schrenckii
AGACAAGCGTGAGGGACGACCCTTAACACCTACATAAATGATCATTAGGACTATCAATACGACGACAAAAACCGTTAATCCGGAAGCCAGTATGAAGTAGCCTAGGGCCTACTTTAAGTGGCAAAGTGACACGCGTCGGATTGATGAATACTAACTACTATATAAATGCGGATGTTCCCTGTGAATTTCAGATGGATAGCTTACATACTTTGAAAGTTATAGCGTTTTTTCGATTTTGGCCAAATTTGCCTTGGTCCCCCAGGCTTCACATTTTTCGGATTTTGGTCGATTTTCGAAGTGTTTCGGATTTTGGTTTTATGTGGTTTTTTGAAGTCCCCTGGGTCCAAATGAAAGGAAATGAGCAGAATTGGGCAGTTTGGGGAAATTTCGGTCTCGGCCATTTTTGGGCATTTTTGGCTAATTTCAGAAAAACGGCTATATTTCCCAAACTACAGCAGATATTTGGGTTCTGTTTTTTCTGACATGTCCAGGGGGCCAATGCGGATGTTCCCTGTGAATTTCAGATGGATAGCTTACATACTTTGAAAGTTATAGCGTTTTTTCGATTTTGGCCAAATTTGCCTTGGTCCCCCAGGCTTCACATTTTTCGGATTTTGGTCGATTTTCGAAGTGTTTCGGATTTTGGTTTTATGTGGTTTTTTGAAGTCCCCTGGGTCCAAATGAAAGGAAATGAGCAGAATTGGGCAGTTTGGGGAAATTTCGGTCTCAAAATCCGAAACACTTCGAAAATCGACCAAAATCCGAAAAATGTGAAGACTTAGGGACCAAGGCAAATTTGGCCAAAATCAAAAAAAACGCCATAACTTTCAAAGTATGTAAGCTTTCCATCTGCAATTCACAGGGAACATCCGCATTGGCCCCCTGGACATGTCAGAAAAAACAGAACCCAAATATCTGCTGTAGTTTGGGAATTGGGTCAGTCTGTTTCTTCCAATGTTAATGTTAAAAATCCTTGTATATTTAATCGTTACACTCACGGTATTAATATTAAAGAATGTTTGGTTGAAAAACCACGTGCTTCTCTTAATACATTATCGCATGTTCAAATTCAGCAACAACTTCATATTTTAAGTGATGTATTTGACGATAGTGTTATTATTGTAGATAAAGCTCGTTGCAAATGTGGTTACCTTCAAGAATTGGTTACTTTTAATACCATAAACCTAAATGAAAGGAATGGGTTACTGTTAATAATGATATAGATTATTTAAACATGACTCAACAATTAATGGATAATAATTGTATTGCAGTTATAGGAAAACCTTCCTTTTTGTAATATTTTTGTAGAATTTTAAAGAATTATTTCCTGTATGTATTGTTTAGATAGACTATGCTTATTGAATATTTCTTAGTCTACTATATTCTATTCTTCATCACATATTCTCTTTACATAGGTATATAAGAATGGTTTCATTACATTTTATGTGTATTTAATTTAATCAAACAAGTTTGATTTTTTGTCTTTTAAATGCTCCATAATTTAAAATTTGTAACCGTAAGTGTTCATCTGTGAATGTTAGTGTGTGAATGCATATTTTTCTATTTTCTTTTTTAAAGAAAAATTTCAAACACGTGTTGATTTGAACATTTTTTTTTTAAGAATTGATAGTTCTAATAATCTTAATTTGTAAATTTGTCAAAAATTTCACTTTTTGTCTTTACAGAGGAGGGATGTTATATGTAAAGTTAATTGTGATCTGATAATTTTTAGATACAAGAGTTACTTCCCTTGATGCTCCTCCATGTTCTAATATTTGTACTGTTTGTTTCTCGAATAAAGACCTTGAAAATTGATCCTGTTTAACAGCAAAGACGCATAATATTTGTGATAGGATGCAAGAATAAAACAATAAGAGTGAATAACGCTATTATGACGACATCTTTACAGTCTGCTTAAAGATAACGTTATTGGTACATAGGCTTGTGGGGTATGTATTTTTTGCGACGGAATGCTAATTTTGGCCGAGTGAGACCAGAATTTGAAATGTAAGAGGGTGTCTATAAAACGAAGACCGAAGATGGAAGACCTCTATAAAACGAAGACCCACTCTACTATAAAACGAAGACCCAACTATAAAACGAAGACCCACTCAACTATAAAACGAAGCCCCAACTATAAAACGAAGACCCACTCAACTATAAAACGAAGACCCAGTCTACTATAAAACGAAGACCCAGTCTACTATAAAACGAAGACCCAGTCTACTATAAAACGAAGACCCAACTATAAAACGAAGTCCCACTCAACTAAAACGAAGACCCAACTATAAAACGAAGACCCACTCAGCTATAAAACGAAGACCCAACTATAAAACGAAGACCCACTCAACTATAAAACGAAGACCCAACTATAAAACGAAGACCCACTCTACTATAAAACGAAGACCCAACTATAACTATCTGATACAAGATTTTAAGTGATACATTACTTAGGATTGCTGTATTTTTCTGATTATGATTATGTCGATAAGACATTTTCTTTCTAGATGCCACCTGTGTAATACAGAATACAGTGAAATCAGGACAAAGGATTTAGAAAATGTTTAATAGAGCGAGTCATTTTAGCATAAAATGAAGTATAAACAAATTTTCCTTCAATGTCAGGACTTCAAAAATAGTTAGTCTTGGTATCTGATTTAATTGGGTGTGTGGTCAGCGTTAACAATTGTTTGTCCTTTTTTGTTTACAGAAAAGTGCAGTAAAAGTCTGTTTCTGCTTTCAATTGGAGATATTCTTTCTTTCCTTTTGGTATTTGATCAGGTTATCCACATTAACCTTCACTTCAAAGGCTACGTTTCCTGTTGGGATAAAGTAAAGATTGGTTGGTCTCATGGTCTCTTGGTTTTAGGCTAAACAAAACGATAGGCTAAATATATTCTCACTGCCTATAATCATAGAACTGTAACCAGTTCTATGCCATTATGAAGCTGAATATTTCAAATCGTCTGTATAAACCGGCATTTTGTTACCTCGAACTAAGGTATGTTTTGGAAAAAACGTAAATATCGATGATAGTCGTAATGAAGACAAGCGTGAGGGACGACCCTTAACACCTACATAAATGATCATTAGGACTATCAATACGACGACAAAAACCGTTAATCCGGAAGCCAGTATGAAGTAGCCTAGGGCCTACTTTAAGTGGCAAAGTGACACGCGTCGGATTGATGAATACTAACTACTATATAAATGCGGATGTTCCCTGTGAATTTCAGGTGGATAGCTTACATACTTTGAAAGTTATAGCGTTTTTTCGATTTTGGCCAAATTTGCCTTGGTCCCCCAGGCTTCACATTTTTCGGATTTTGGTCGATTTTCGAAGTGTTTCGGATTTTGGTTTTATGTGGTTTTTTGAAGTCCCCTGGGTCCAAATGAAAGGAAATGAGCAGAATTGGGCAGTTTGGGGAAATTTCGGTCATTTTTGGGCATTTTTGGCTAATTTCAGAAAAACGGCTATATTTCCCAAACTACAGCAGATATTTGGGTTCTGTTTTTTCTGACATGTCCAGGGGGCCAATGCGGATGTTCCCTGTGAATTTCAGATGGATAGCTTACATACTTTGAAAGTTATAGCGTTTTTTCGATTTTGGCCAAATTTGCCTTGGTCCCCCAGGCTTCACATTTTTCGGATTTTGGTCGATTTTCGAAGTGTTTCGGATTTTGGTTTTATGTGGTTTTTTGAAGTCCCCTGGGTCCAAATGAAAGGAAATGAGCAAAATTGGGCAGTTTGGGGGGAAAATTTTGGTCTCAAAATCCGAAACACTTCGAAAATCGACCAAAATCCGAAAAATGTGAAGACTTAGGGACCAAGGCAAATTTGGCCAAAATCGAAAAAAACGCCATAACTTTCAAAGTATGTAAGCTTTCCATCTGCAATTCACAGGGAACATCCGCATTGGCCCCCTGGACATGTCAGAAAAAACAGAACCCAAATATCTGCTGTAGTTTGGGAATTGGGTCAGTCTGTTTCTTCCAATGTTAATGTTAAAAATCCTTGTATATTTAATCGTTACACTAAAGGTATTAATATTAAAGAATGTTTGGTTGAAAAACCACGTGCTTCTCTTAATACATTATCGCATGTTCAAATTCAGCAACAACTTCATATTTTAAGTGATGTATTTGACGATAGTGTTATTATTGTAGATAAAGCTCGTTGCAAATGTGGTTACCTTCAAGAATTGGTTACTTTTAATACCATAAACCTAAATGAAAGGAATGGGTTACTGTTAATAATGATATAGATTATTTAAACATGACTCAACAATTAATGGATAATAATTGTATTGCAGTTATAGGAAAACCTTCCTTTTTGTAATATTTTTGTAGAATTTTAAAGAATTATTTCCTGTATGTATTGTTTAGATAGACTATGCTTATTGAATATTTCTTAGTCTACTATATTCTATTCTTCATCACATATTCTCTTTACATAGGTATATAAGAATGGTTTCATTACATTTTATGTGTATTTAATTTAATCAAACAAGTTTGATTTTTTGTCTTTTAAATGCTCCATAATTTAAAATTTGTAACCGTAAGTGTTCATCTGTGAATGTTAGTGTGTGAATGCATATTTTTCTATTTTCTTTTTTAAAGAAAAATTTCAAACACGTGTTGATTTGAACATTTTTTTTTTAAGAATTGATAGTTCTAATAATCTTAATTTGTAAATTTGTCAAAAATTTCACTTTTTGTCTTTACAGAGGAGGGATGTTATATGTAAAGTTAATTGTGATCTGATAATTTTTAGATACAAGAGTTACTTCCCTTGATGCTCCTCCATGTTCTAATATTTGTACTGTTTGTTTCTCGAATAAAGACCTTGAAAATTGATCCTGTTTAACAGCAAAGACGCATAATATTTGTGATAGGATGCAAGAATAAAACAATAAGAGTGAATAACGCTATTATGACGACATCTTTACAGTCTGCTTAAAGATAACGTTATTGGTACATAGGCTTGTGGGGTATGTATTTTTTGCGACGGAATGCTAATTTTGGCCGAGTGAGACCAGAATTTGAAATGTAAGAGGGTGTCTATAAAACGAAGACCGAAGATGGAAGACCTCTATAAAACGAAGACCCACTCTACTATAAAACGAAGACCCAACTATAAAACGAAGACCCACTCAACTATAAAACGAAGCCCCAACTATAAAACGAAGACCCACTCAACTATAAAACGAAGACCCAGTCTACTATAAAACGAAGACCCAGTCTACTATAAAACGAAGACCCAGTCTACTATAAAACGAAGACCCAACTATAAAACGAAGTCCCACTCAACTAAAACGAAGACCCAACTATAAAACGAAGACCCACTCAGCTATAAAACGAAGACCCAACTATAAAACGAAGACCCACTCAACTATAAAACGAAGACCCAACTATAAAACGAAGACCCACTCTACTATAAAACGAAGACCCAACTATAACTATCTGATACAAGATTTTAAGTGATACATTACTTAGGATTGCTGTATTTTTCTGATTATGATTATGTCGATAAGACATTTTCTTTCTAGATGCCACCTGTGTAATACAGAATACAGTGAAATCAGGACAAAGGATTTAGAAAATGTTTAATAGAGCGAGTCATTTTAGCATAAAATGAAGTATAAACAAATTTTCCTTCAATGTCAGGACTTCAAAAATAGTTAGTCTTGGTATCTGATTTAATTGGGTGTGTGGTCAGCGTTAACAATTGTTTGTCCTTTTTTGTTTACAGAAAAGTGCAGTAAAAGTCTGTTTCTGCTTTCAATTGGAGATATTCTTTCTTTCCTTTTGGTATTTGATCAGGTTATCCACATTAACCTTCACTTCAAAGGCTACGTTTCCTGTTGGGATAAAGTAAAGATTGGTTGGTCTCATGGTCTCTTGGTTTTAGGCTAAACAAAACGATAGGCTAAATATATTCTCACTGCCTATAATCATAGAACTGTAACCAGTTCTATGCCATTATGAAGCTGAATATTTCAAATCGTCTGTATAAACCGGCATTTTGTTACCTCGAACTAAGGTATGTTTTGGAAAAAACGTAAATATCGATGATAGTCGTAATGAAGACAAGCGTGAGGGACGACCCTTAACACCTACATAAATGATCATTAGGACTATCAATACGACGACAAAAACCGTTAATCCGGAAGCCAGTATGAAGTAGCCTAGGGCCTACTTTAAGTGGCAAAGTGACACGCGTCGGATTGATGAATACTAACTACTATATAAATGCGGATGTTCCCTGTGAATTTCAGGTGGATAGCTTACATACTTTGAAAGTTATAGCGTTTTTTCGATTTTGGCCAAATTTGCCTTGGTCCCCCAGGCTTCACATTTTTCGGATTTTGGTCGATTTTCGAAGTGTTTCGGATTTTGGTTTTATGTGGTTTTTTGAAGTCCCCTGGGTCCAAATGAAAGGAAATGAGCAGAATTGGGCAGTTTGGGGAAATTTCGGTATCGGCCATTTTTGGGCATTTTTGGCTAATTTCAGAAAAACGGCTATATTTCCCAAACTACAGCAGATATTTGGGTTCTGTTTTTTCTGACATGTCCAGGGGGCCAATGCGGATGTTCCCTGTGAATTTCAGATGGATAGCTTACATACTTTGAAAGTTATAGCGTTTTTTCGATTTTGGCCAAATTTGCCTTGGTCCCCCAGGCTTCACATTTTTCGGATTTTGGTCGATTTTCGAAGTGTTTCGGATTTTGGTTTTATGTGGTTTTTTGAAGTCCCCTGGGTCCAAATGAAAGGAAATGAGCAAAATTGGGCAGTTTGGGGAAATTTCGGTCTCAAAATCCGAAACACTTCGAAAATCGACCAAAATCCGAAAAATGTGAAGACTTAGGGACCAAGGCAAATTTGGCCAAAATCGAAAAAACGCCATAACTTTCAAAGTATGTAAGCTTTCCATCTGAAATTCACAGGGAACATCCGCATTGGCCCCCTGGACATGTCAGAAAAAACAGAACCCAAATATCTGCTGTAGTTTGGGAATTGGGTCAGTCTGTTTCTTCCAATGTTAATGTTAAAAATCCTTGTATATTTAATCGTTACACTAACGGTATTAATATTAAAGAATGTTTGGTTGAAAAACCACGTGCTTCTCTTAATACATTATCGCATGTTCAAATTCAGCAACAACTTCATATTTTAAGTGATGTATTTGACGATAGTGTTATTATTGTAGATAAAGCTCGTTGCAAATGTGGTTACCTTCAAGAATTGGTTACTTTTAATACCATAAACCTAAATGAAAGGAATGGGTTACTGTTAATAATGATATAGATTATTTAAACATGACTCAACAATTAATGGATAATAATTGTATTGCAGTTATAGGAAAACCTTCCTTTTTGTAATATTTTTGTAGAATTTTAAAGAATTATTTCCTGTATGTATTGTTTAGATAGACTATGCTTATTGAATATTTCTTAGTCTACTATATTCTATTCTTCATCACATATTCTCTTTACATAGGTATATAAGAATGGTTTCATTACATTTTATGTGTATTTAATTTAATCAAACAAGTTTGATTTTTTGTCTTTTAAATGCTCCATAATTTAAAATTTGTAACCGTAAGTGTTCATCTGTGAATGTTAGTGTGTGAATGCATATTTTTCTATTTTCTTTTTTAAAGAAAAATTTCAAACACGTGTTGATTTGAACATTTTTTTTTTAAGAATTGATAGTTCTAATAATCTTAATTTGTAAATTTGTCAAAAATTTCACTTTTTGTCTTTACAGAGGAGGGATGTTATATGTAAAGTTAATTGTGATCTGATAATTTTTAGATACAAGAGTTACTTCCCTTGATGCTCCTCCATGTTCTAATATTTGTACTGTTTGTTTCTCGAATAAAGACCTTGAAAATTGATCCTGTTTAACAGCAAAGACGCATAATATTTGTGATAGGATGCAAGAATAAAACAATAAGAGTGAATAACGCTATTATGACGACATCTTTACAGTCTGCTTAAAGATAACGTTATTGGTACATAGGCTTGTGGGGTATGTATTTTTTGCGACGGAATGCTAATTTTGGCCGAGTGAGACCAGAATTTGAAATGTAAGAGGGTGTCTATAAAACGAAGACCGAAGATGGAAGACCTCTATAAAACGAAGACCCACTCTACTATAAAACGAAGACCCAACTATAAAACGAAGACCCACTCAACTATAAAACGAAGCCCCAACTATAAAACGAAGACCCACTCAACTATAAAACGAAGACCCAGTCTACTATAAAACGAAGACCCACTCTACTATAAAACGAAGACCCAACTATAAAACGAAGTCCCACTCAACTAAAACGAAGACCCAACTATAAAACGAAGACCCACTCAGCTATAAAACGAAGACCCAACTATAAAACGAAGACCCACTCAACTATAAAACGAAGACCCAACTATAAAACGAAGACCCACTCTACTATAAAACGAAGACCCAACTATAACTATCTGATACAAGATTTTAAGTGATACATTACTTAGGATTGCTGTATTTTTCTGATTATGATTATGTCGATAAGACATTTTCTTTCTAGATGCCACCTGTGTAATACAGAATACAGTGAAATCAGGACAAAGGGTTTAGAAAATGTTTAATAGAGCGAGTCATTTTAGCATAAAATGAAGTATAAACAAATTTTCCTTCAATGTCAGGACTTCAAAAATAGTTAGTCTTGGTATCTGATTTAATTGGGTGTGTGGTCAGCGTTAACAATTGTTTGTCCTTTTTGTTTACAGAAAAGTGCAGTAAAAGTCTGTTTCTGCTTTCAATTGGAGATATTCTTTCTTTCCTTTTGGTATTTGATCAGGTTATCCACATTAACCTTCACTTCAAAGGCTACGTTTCCTGTTGGGATAAAGTAAAGATTGGTTGGTCTCATGGTCTCTTGGTTTTAGGCTAAACAAAACGATAGGCTAAATATATTCTCACTGCCTATAATCATAGAACTGTAACCAGTTCTATGCCATTATGAAGCTGAATATTTCAAATCGTCTGTATAAACCGGCATTTTGTTACCTCGAACTAAGGTATGTTTTGGAAAAAACGTAAATATCGATGATAGTCGTAATGAAGACAAGCGTGAGGGACGACCCTTAACACCTACATAAATGATCATTAGGACTATCAATACGACGACAAAAACCGTTAATCCGGAAGCCAGTATGAAGTAGCCTAGGGCCTACTTTAAGTGGCAAAGTGACACGCGTCGGATTGATGAATACTAACTACTATATAAATTGATAATTAGTTCCCCAATCACGACCGTGCGGAAACAGAATCCGAATAACCGGATTAATAAGCAATTGAACATGACAAATATTTCGTTCCCAGTAGGGCCTAAAAAGAGTGCGGGGTTTCCGGATAATCGGTTTCTCATGAATCATGTACATGAATTTGAGGACAGCTTATTTATTATACTTTTCTCCAAGTCTTAATTTGGGGACCTTTTCGTACGTTGCGCCGTCTTTCTTAAATACATTTCATTGACCAAAAGTTCAAGATTAGGGCCTGCACATTGAAGGGCTTCAGGCATTAATTCAGGTGACTTATAGACAGAAGTGTGTGGACACACACAGATTTTCTGGTACCAGTACGAACGAACGCTTGTCTTCATTACGACTATCATCGATATTTGTGTTATATTAATTATTCCATCATATAATTTATGTTTTTTCCAAAACATACCTTAATTCGAGGTGACAAAATGCCGAGATGAATGTTTACAAAAGTAATGTTACAGTGCGCAGAATCCCAGCCTATACTAGCCGATAAATCATTAAAATAGGGTGTCTGTGATCGGTTATTCAACCGGTTTATACAGACGATTTGAAACATACAGCTTCATAATAGCATAGAACTGGTTACAGTTCTATGATTATAGACTGTGAGAATTCATTTTTATCGTTTTGTTTAGCCTAAAACCAAGAGACCATGAGACCAACCAATCTTTACTTTTGTTACCAGACCGACAGACCGAAACCCAGGGTGACTATTTCTTGGATTAGCTGATAAACTGAAGAGAGAGAGATTTGAGTGTTAGCATTTATTCAATATGGCATCCAGATGAAAAAGAAAGATTCATCCAACACAAGACTACATATTACAAATATTATGTCACATAACTTTGGAATTGTCAAAGTAAACATCCCTTTTATATGAATATGAGTATTGTAGGAAATATAACACTAAAATTATGCACTGACTACAAAGATCTACAATACAACATGCTTGCAAAGTAACATTTGATCTAATTCTCACTACAGTGACATCATTCAATAATGCTTTTTATATTGCCAATATTACAGTGATAAATGAATTAACTCTTTATCAATAACAAGAAATTAAAAGGAAAATTATAAACTTGTGAATATGTGATTTCTGGAGAAAACTGACTTGCGAGATCACGTGGTTTAATTCTAGAATATTCCACGACATGGAACTACGAAAATCTTTGTATATATGCTTAATAACACATAATAACCTAACAATAGCTATTCATCTTATTCTAAAATCTTTGATTTCTCTTTTTACAGACAATAAAGAGTGATAATATAATACGTTTCAGATAAACATTAAAATTTATACCTGAAGAGAGAGAGATTTGAGTGTTAGCATTTATTCAATATGGCATCCAGATGAAAAAGAAAGATTCATCAAAGATTAGAACTACTAGGTTTAAAAACAGTAGTTATCTCCCTTCAACTGTAATTGGAATTTTTGTGGGGTCTAACCAGATTGAACTAATCGTAACACTTTATCCCAACAGGAAACGTAGCCTTTGAAGTGAAGGTTAATGTGGATAACCTGATCAAATATCAAAACAGACTTTTACTGCACTTTTCTGTAAACAAAAAGGACAAACAGTTGTTAACTGTTAAATAAATCAGATACCATGACTGATGCTTTTTGAAGTCCTGGCATTGAAGGAAAATTTGTTTATACTTCATTTTATGCCAAAATGACTAGCTCTATTAAACACGGGTCTTTGTTTTATAGTTGAGTGGGTCTTCGTTTAATAGTTGGGTCTTCGTTTTATAGTTGGGTCTTCGTTTTATAGTTGAGTGGGTCTTCGTTTTATAGTTGGGTCTTCGTTTTATAGTAGAGTGGGTCTTCGTTTTATAGTTGGGTCTTCGTTTTATAGTTGAGTGGGTCTTCGTTTTATAGTTGAGTGGGTCTTCGTTTTATAGTTGGGTCTTCGTTGTATAGTAGAGTGGGTCTTCGTTTTATAGTTGGGTCTTCGTTTTATAGAGGTCTTCCATCTTCGGTCTTCGTTTTATAGACACCCCATAATAACAGTGTTTTTGACGTCATAATGCTTAACTTATACAATAATAGATCGTAGATCACATTTTTCACGAGATTTAGACCTCTCGGCGTAGTTTTGATTGTTTTTTTTTAAGGTAAGAATCATTTCGACTATCGTGAAAGACCACATAAATAATTTATATGGTCTTTGCTGTCGTTCTAAGCGAAAATGTAGAAAACTTTGGGGGACTTTTTTTTTCTCTCTCTCTCGCGCAAAGTCCGATTTCCTTTTCGGTTCATGCTGAATGCCGTTTATTATGACGTCGTCATTACTGTCTCCTTAAAGTTAACGTAATAATAATAATAATAATAATAATGATAATAATAACAATAACAATAAAAATAATAACCATAATAATAATAATAAACTCTTTATTTTACATGGGTCAGAATTAGGCGCAATGCACAAGGACATGGTCCTGTCTCACATTCAGCCCATGAGGAAATATATTGGAAAAAAAAAGAAAAAAAAAGAAATCGAAAATACATAAAATCTCAATATACAATTCATCTAAAAATACACAAGTACATGTGCATCAAATGGATAGATCTATGTTCCGGCGATTAAGTACATGACCACAATATAAATATACAATAATCCACGTACAATTTGTTTAAAAAAATACACAAGTACATGTGCATGAAATGAACAGATTTTCAGATTTCAACGTACAATTTGTTTATAAAATGGATATCATAATATAGTTCCCGGGGCCATGCACCAAGCAGCCGAAAAAAACCAGAAAAAAACCACAACGCTCCAATGTGTAACCCGTCCAAAACACACAAGCACACGTGCGGAACATTGAGGTTCATGCGATGCTACAAAAGTACAGGCACATGCATGTCTGCACAACTTCCGTTGGAGGGTTATGTTCGTGAAAAATATCCTTGTGGATATATTACTGTGACCATAGTCCATTGTGATTATATTTATCAGCTAAGAAATTTCCATTTTCGACCTGCACTCACTCCTCTCGCCCCCCCCCCCCTCTCACTCTCCTCCATCCAACACCCACTCTCCTAAATCCCCATTCACTCTCCTCAAACCCCACCCTCTCCTCAATCCACCACCCCTCTCCTCAATCAACCATCCGCTCTTCAGAACCCCCCCCCCTCAATCCTCCAAGCAGAGTCGGACAGTAAGTAATATGAACAGGAATATATAAGAACTAATATAAACAATAACGCCCTGAAGAGTTATTTCAGTTTTCTATTTGATCTGGAGATTCACAACTTTGATTATTTTTCAATTGTCAATCAAATAATCAGGATATATACCATACCATCTGTTCTCTGTACAGATTATAGACTAGAAAAATTCTAACTTTAGTATTTGGTTTCCTACATTTTCTATTTGTTTTATACTACTCTACCGTTCTCTATTTTTTTTTTCAAATGAAACTAACATTACGGTTTACATGAAAAGTAAGATGCCCGTATACCAATGAATGAAATTGTGTAAAAAAGGGTATTTTACCATTCAAGTAATTTGCAAAATAAGTCAGGATCTCAAGGAATTACGGTGAACAAGAATGATATTTGCAATAGAATAACTCATCGAAGTATCGGAGCAAAATACATACAATTATAAAGAAGAGTGTGGGGGATGTGTGGGGAGTGGGGGGGGGGAGTACTTAAGTAGGTGAGCACCCCGCCCCCAAATATATGACGTTGTGCCTTCAAAGCCCCTCTACAATCAAATTAATGACCTCTTAAATTTCTTGTATTTTTCATACCGAGGACGTTTGGCCCCAAAAACACCCCTCCCCCTTCCTTTTGGGTTGTGTGTCGGTTAACTTGATTGAGCCACTGCTGCAAATATGTTGTTACACAATACAATGGTTTCAGTAATTGGAGTGAGTAAGTGAAAAACATTTCAGAGAGGCGTGAATATAAAAACTAAAGTAAGAAAACAGTAGAGAAAATAAAAGGCTATGATATTTGGTTTGTAAACACTGAGCGGTGATTACGATCGATTGAGAAATTGGGTTTTAAAACATTTATTATTATTACTGGAGAAAGTTGTTAGAATGTTGACTCTTCATTTTCTTGAAGATTTTCCACTAACTCACAATTAACCTGAAACGAATGTTTGGGGTTTACTTCGCTCTATTATGAACCTTTTCACATAGTGAATGGTATCGTACTGCTCTGAAATGCTATGAGAACTTGTATTAAGTAAAGGTCGTATGTATGCTCTTAAACGAACTTCCAAAACTGGTTTGAATTGTAAATGCCATGATATTCAGGTGTTATATTTGCTCATACACACCTTGTAGAACTATTCTCTTTGATGTTGTCCAACAATATTTGACATATTACCCCAATGATGACGTCACCAGGGGGTGATATCACCGTCTGACGAGGAAATTAAAAAAAAACATTGTAAAGTTATTTTATTTTGATATTATATTAATTACACAGTAAGTAGCACTTATAAACGTTTCACTTGTAAATTCTTCAAATTCCGGATTGCGTAAAATATTCACTTTGGATTTGTTTTATCCATCGGTAAAATCCAAATCACAATATTTTCTTATCTCCTAGCTCTTTGCGTTGGTTATTTCGCCATATTGCCCACGTTTTGAAAGTGTTTATCGAACAATTTATTCCATCTCAGTGTATTTTAGAAACTGATGACTGGGCAAATTCCAAAATGTCTTCATCCTTGGATACCTTGAACATTCATCATGATCGACCACGTGTTCTGCATCCGATATATCCGAATAAATGTCCATGTTATTATCAATATTGGTTTCTAGTATAGAATCCGAAAATAAGTTGGTAAAGTACTTTATATTTTTTGACTTGCAATAAATAATTCTTCATCCGAGTCATTTGTTGTTAACTGCATGTTCATGTTTATTTAACTGTCACGTGTTATTAATCAACATGTGCATAATAGTACTCAATGAGTTAATAACTACAAAACAAACAAGGGATGATATGGAAGAGCCCATGTGGAATATAGGGGTGATTATAATTTTTAATAGTTTAAATGCGATGTCGATGTGTACGTAAAATATTACCCTCTTGACCTCGGTTAAATATAAGAAATAACCCTCGTTGATATTTACTACTGAAACTGTCTTTTAGCTGGTTGGAAGTGTAAATGCCATGATATTCAGGTGGTATATTTACTCTGAAACTGTCTTTTAGCTGGTTTGAAGTGTAAATGCCATGATATTCAGGTGGTATATTTGCTCTGAAACTGTCTTTTAGCTGGTTGGAAGTATAAATGCCATGATATTCATGTGGTATATTCGCTCTGTAACTGTCTCTTAGCTGGTTGGAAGTATAAATGCCATGATATTCAGGTGGTATATTTGCTCTGAAACGATTTTTCAAAACTCTCATGAAGTGTACAGGTCAGTCTATTCGTGTATATGTCAGTCTATTCGTGTATATGTCTTTTTGTAGGTAAATACATTACACATATCACCATTTTTTCAATTTCAAAATCTCCAAGGTCATATGAAGCATAACTTGTCACTCAAAGAGTGTCGTTATCGTCTAATACAAATGTATTATGAATATAAATTATAAAACAAATCATGCTCTGTATTACCATTAATTATGGCTGTAGAACTAACCGTTTCCATGTAGTTTATTGAATCGACTTCAACAATGATATAATGATTTGTACTTTACAATTGATGCCATTGCAAGTGTAATCAACATTGTCATTGATTCAGTTTTTTTCTGTTTTGCATTGTTGATAGAAAAGTATACGTGTATTTTCCAAACGATCTTAGCGCTAGGACAGGGACATCTAATACATAATCAACCCGGTGTCATAAAGTAAAAGAATCT
>JAUJPP010000007.1:31273379-31355958 GCA_030562195.1 Nipponacmea schrenckii
CAGATGTTCTGTTACAACAAACAATAAATGGCTGACTAGATCCACAATCAAGCCTCCTACACACAGATCGGGTTTATTCTTTATATGATTGATCTACAAATAGTGCTGAATATGACGAATTTTTCCGCATAAAAACATTAATCAAACAATACTGAATAATACATAAGAAACAATTAAACGCCAGTTTAGGTTAAATTCAAAAATGATTTGAAAGCAATCTATTGAAATATGATGTATTTTAAACTGTAAATTTCTATGGTAATCATCTTCGAAAACTCTCACGAGATAAATCATTTTGCTAATCATGGTATCATATTAAAATCAATTCACATTTATTCAAATTTTACATCTGTAGCAATTTTACTGTCGGTTTTTTTTTTATTTCAACTGCACTACAGTAAAGCTTTTTCTTTTCTGTACATTAATCATGAGTAGTCCCAGCGATCAAAAAAAAAAAAAAAAAGAATTCAGATAATTGTCTCCCTTTACGTTATATAAAACGTTACTAATCAAACAAATTACATGTAATTCGCATTCCATCAATCAAAACTCTGTTGCAGTTCAAAATGTTTGAGATCGATCTTGCTAATATCATTTAAAATCATAATAAATTGATAATAATGAAATGATCATATTGTAATACAAGATACAATGGATTCGGCTATGTCTTACCTTCACGATCCATAGCTCCTCTCGATAATATATAGAGACCATTGCTTATGCCTTGCTTAATTTATTAAGATTTGACAAAACTTCTTGTATAACTTAAGTATTATAATGTAATTTTTGTTAATCATAAGACATTTTGGATAGCAAGAGAAGCTAATATAGTTCGCAAATTGTGATTTCAAATTGAAGCCTGCCATGGTAGATAATGAATTCAGGACACGTGCCCTTTTACAACGTTGCCGTTCGATTACTAGTATATATTAAAATATCGTTACTTATATTAAAGAAAAGTGAAGCGATTTATTATAAAATATAATATGTCTACTATCCACGGGGGCATTATTATATGTTGTAATGTATGGTGAATGGATAAACAATGTAGTGAGCTATTATAGTCGATTAGAATTCTAGATGTTGAACACCAGTCATCGTGTACAGAATACAGAGTTTAGACACGATCTCCTTAATCCATATTAAACTAAGACCTACACTTTGTTTAGTAGGCGTGGGTATGAAATGAAAAGGAAATGAATATGGTTTTACGTCCTACTTTTCTGCACATAATGGGCTAATAGAGACGTGTGGTGTGCAATGAGGGAAAATTGCCAGAACATCGGCATAAGAGTACTCATTTTTGATCTTTTAGTAAGTTTGGGTATGAGAATAAAGCGTCTAAAACGAGTGATATGATTTGATTGGCTGAGATTTCCTAGGAAGATTCTAGGACCAATTTTGATTGGACAATATTTAGATATGAATACATATTTCCCTCATTTGTATTACCACGGCCTTGAGGAAGTTTAGCGAATGGGGGCGTGGCTTGTACACAATTAGTAATAAACATGATAGGCACTGTTCGGTAATGGTGATGATGATCAAATTAAACATACGCTGAATTGTGACCGTTAAAAAAAAAGACTTCATCCTCGCTCGTTTAAATGTTTTCAGAGGTTTGGTTACAATAAACTATTGTGAGTGAATAACAGTAGGTTCAGGGTTTCGGACAACAGAATGGGATCATTGTTTAACTATAATATATAAATATGGTAAGTCTATAGGAACAATATATTTCAGTAGTGGACGGGGATCAGCCGTGGGGGTCAGGGTAAATGTTGACACCGGTCAGTATGACAGATGGTGGTGTTTGACCTCTCCTGATTTCTGTTGACCTTTATCATAAATCATAAGCCAATATCGACCTCCGTGATCAATAATCTCGTTCTCATTCAATGGAGGATTTTGGAGTTTTACATCTTACTTTTATACACTTGGGTCAGTGGAAAACGAAATGTTTTGCACTCTTCGTCTTTTCTTCGCGAAAACTCCCTTGTTCTTTCTTGTTTGGGCCCTTTTTGTTTTCTTCCGCTTTTCGTTTACTTTCATCTATTTTGGTTATCAAATTCAATACAGTTTTAGATCTAATTTTTGTAATAATCGTCTTTGTTTCGCTGATAATCCAATCTGGCTATAGGCCCCAGGCCAGGCTTGATTATTCGAGTGGTTAGGTAATTTATTTGTAATATATCTGGAGGGGCAAGTAATATATCTGTAGGGGCAAGTAATATATCTGGAGGGGCAAGTAATTTATCTGTAGGGGCACGTACTATATCTGTAGGGGCAAGTAATATATCCGGAGGGACAAGTAATTTATCTTTGGGGGCAAGTAATTTATTCTGGAGAGGCAGGTAATATATCAAAAGAGGCAATGGAGGTTATTTGCAGTAAATATATCAGTTGTCCAAATATGTTTCAGTGGACTATTATTTTTTTTCGGAAAGGTATTGCCCTACTCCACCCAATGCCCCTTCCCTCCTTTAGATACGGGCGTGGCATTTACCAAGAGTACATAATATAGATTGTTAATATGTGTCCAATGTATGTAATATATGCATGACTATGTTAATCTGAAATAATTAGTTTTTACTCTTTGAATACAAATGATATTAATTCATACTCAACTATATTAGTGTACTTATATATAACCTTATGCTACCGTACTTATTCGTATAATACACGAACAGCTTAGATCTTCGAAACATTATGTTCGTTATACGCGCTATGTTAAAGAAACGTAAGCCCAGTAAAATTGCCAAAGCGTGTTGATAAAATGATAATTGCCTTTCAACAAAGCACTATGTTAATATAATCAAATAACTAAATAGATAAAAATGATATTGAAGTCCATTAGTTAGAAAAGATCCTGAATAGATAGGAAAGATATTTAAAGAACAAGATGATAGTTCTTCTCCAAAATACGTTCGAAAGTCAACAGTAAGTATCGGAATAGATAGATTTTCATCTTGTTTCATCATGAATTATTATACATCATATGAATACATAGATCTGGTTTATGAATAAGTATTTAGAATAGATATATTTTAAGGTAAGTATCATGATAGCTAGAAGAGAGATTAAAGTAAGTATAAGAATAGATAGAGCTGGTATTGAGGTAAGTCCGGTACCAATGTACGGTATTAAGTAGATTTTTATAAAGGAAAAGTATATATATTATTAAATCTATGGACCTAATGAATCAAAGTTTTACTAAGTCACGCAACATTGACAATGCGTTCAATTGAATAAATCAAGTGTCCAGGGATAGTCAATACTTGATGAGTGGAGAAGATTTCTCATCTGGGTAAAATCGATGATCAGCCCACATTGTAAATCTCGGTATTTCATATAACGTTAACCTTAAAGGTATACTACTAAAAATTAAAAATTTGAAATGTTCATTTTGTGGTCTTATCTGGTGTCAAAACTATACGATAGAATACCATCATCAAATAACCTTCAGGTTACTGAGAAAGCGTCTAACTCACTGAGCCACCGTGGACTCCATAAGCAACCAGAGCTAAAATATCTCTCCACAATAAGACCTTATACAGGTCTAACTTGGGAGGAGGGGCATGGTCGAATGTTCCAATGGCCCACCACCTAAGTTCGGCACTGAGGAAGCGAAGACACTTAAAAATGGTGACAAGTCGTGGGGGTAATTTTCTATGTGGTTAGGAAATCTCCCGCAAGATGAATTACTTTGAAGTAGTCTACGTGTGATGTCTGTGTTCAAAGACTATGTCTAATAATACCATTTCAGAAGAGTCTAAAGAGCGGCTAATTACTAACGTACTAATAGGTGACATGTGTTTGGAAATGATCCTATCCCAATTAGATATCCTCTAATAGTAGCAAGTAGCAAACTTCTCTTTTATTCAATAATCCAGTAATGACAATATTGACCGTGTTGAGATTTATAAGGAAAGACAAGGGGTGGACATTCTTTAGAACACCTGATACCACTTTACAGTTGAAGAGTTGTCCTTTAAATGAGTAGGCCTACACACAGCTAATAATAGTATGTTGAACTGCAACCATTCCCATCAATATTGGATAGTTAATCTGTTAAACACTTGAAAGACCAAAATCCTCTGTTGATTTGTGCCGATTTAAAGAATCTACTATATGGTGCACATGTCGGTAGTATGAGATGATCACTAGTTTAATCCAATAAGAGATTATTCTCCACCCCCGAGGCAATGATTACTGTAATCTCCTTCCATAACTAACTGTATCTACAGAGACATGTTATTTTTTACTTTTTTATGTGATTGGTAAAGACCAACATTAACTTTACAAATTATATGTAAATCTAATAATTGGTAAATGGAGTTAGTACTAACTTAGTAAATCGAACAAATGGCGGCTGTGGGTTCAATAGGCATGTAAAAGTCCGATGAGACTTAGTACCACTAAATCCATAACACTTAGTACTATAAGTATTTTTTATTTCAGGAGGGTAGTTAGATAGTCCTAGGCCTACAATTCCACATCAATTCATTACAATACAACAATTAATTTGGTTCTATATCCTACACTCCTGCCCGCTTGCCACAGAAGATATTATTGCTACAGTTTGACATCGGTGTGTCAAATATCCCAATAATCTTGTTCCGTTTTCTATTTAAATTGTCACCTATTATAATTCATATCAAGAACTTTTGTTTGTGATTTATTTCGGTTGTTTTTCGGTTGTTTTACTGATTTTTTTTTAACACATTTGCAATTGTCTTGCTAGAATATCTCCTGTCAACGAACATTTTGAACTGTTTTGCCTGTGACACCCAACAAGATTGTGTTAATGGTTTTTAGCTTCAATCTGATATAAAAATCCATTCACTTATGATACTCTTATGTCACGATTGTACAAAATGTTAAAGATATGTAGAGAGTTTTACAAGCGAAACACTGTTAGTCACCGTGTGAGGGTAGAGGCCAATGAATGAAATTTTCCAGGGGCTCGCACGCTAATCTTGCCCTCTAACATTTAATAAATTAAAGACACTGGGGTCAAAGGCCGGCCCAAAATGTACAGGCCTGGGTAGGAAATACCATTTTGAGAATATGGGATATAGATTCTGGTGTCTTCTGTTAAGATCTGAAATTGGAAAAAATAAGAACTTGCCCAAAAGTACCTATGTACAGATAGTTTTGCTTGCTATAAACAAGATTATCATTGGCGTTCTGATGTTTGGAATATGCGTCTGTATCATTTTTGCTTATAGACATGGGAAAATTTCTCTTGAAGACTTTCATAGTTCGCATGAACTGTCGACTAATGCGACTTTGTAACAGCGTGATATTTTCTTTTGAATATCAATCGTATCATTATCTCAGAATAGATCCTTTATATTTCAATATCTACCTTTGAGATATGAGAGATATGTTACTGAACAGCATTTGAAGTTAGAGATGAAAAGGGTCTCTTTCACATACAGTACATAATGATGGGGTTTCCAAAGGCACCACTGCGACATCAATTTCAACGGTTAATAAATGTAAGAACTATTCTATATCCTGTGATTTTTTATAATATTTAATAAAGCTGTCTGTATGATTTAATAAATATCCGAAATAGTATCTTGTGTTTTTTTATCAACATGATATTGTTTCAAATATTACATAATATATTCCAGATATTTATGGACCTAATTATTTCTATAATAGCAACCCATGCGGATGCAACCTTTGGAAAACAAATGTTAATCAATTTTAAAGGTATAAGCTGGGTTAGAAACAATGACAGAATTAATCGTTGCCTTCCGGAAACAATCGTTATCTTCCGGAAACAATCACTAATTTCCGGACAATGTCATTATCTTCCACTAGGTATCCGCTAATAATGGTGTAGGATTATCAAGACTTTTTAGCTGGGGTATACTAAGAAGCCGTTATTTGATAAGACATACAATTGGCCATAAATGAACATTTTGCATTTTTTTTCCATTTACCATACTTTTCGTAGTTTCCCAGTGTTACTTAGATGAGATGTGTTAGTCCGTTAGTCAAAAATTCATTCCCTTGTTTACTTGCTCCTGTTTTAAATATAGTCGTGTCAGCCAGTGTCCATAACATGTCTCTTTATCATTTGTCACAATGACCTTCCAACCTAATCTGATGACCTATGGTTTATCCTATCAAATTGATTCACTTTCTCACAAAATCCCATCACTGTAGAGGTAGCAATGTGATTGGTTAAAACGGGTGTCATCAGCTTAGATCAAATGGGTATAAATACTCTTCTTAAGACCCTGATTTAACGACCATTTGAAGATCTATACTGATGGCTCCAAGAGTAGCACAGCTACTGGTTACGGTTTGTGTATTCCGGAGAAAGGCATCAGACTTGCCAAACGGATACCCCCACACTGCTCAGTGTTCACTGCAGAACTACTAGCTATCAGGGACGCCATAGCATGGCTATCCCTCAACTATACGGAACCTGCCGTAATCCTGTCTGACTCACTAAGTAGCCTTCAGTCTTTCTCTAACAATTTTTCTAATTGTAGGTCAGAAGTTTTAACGAACATCCGAAGTATGATTCACGACTACCAAACCAACAACAACCACCAGATCGAACTATCATGGATCCCGTCGCACGTCTTCATCCCTGGAAACGAACAAGCTGACCGTGTTGCCAAGGACAGTTTGGGTCTGGAGAACATCGAGCCTGTAAAATTCTCGTATGAAGAATTTTGCAGTCTCGTGTCCTCTAAGATCAACCAGAAATGGGACGACATGCTAAGGAACCTCAACACCGATAGATACCAGATCGATCCGAAGATACCAAACCAAACCAAAATTAACCATCCTTCTGTAGCCATCTGCAAACTGGTAACCAGACTACGCACCAACCATGTCATGCGAGACCATCAGTTCAATGCCATTAAATGCCGATGCGGACACGTTGCCACCAGGACGCATCTTCTCATTCAATGCACCGAATTGAAACCATCTCGTAAGACATTGACGGACTACCTGGAAACCAACGGCATACCAATCACCATACAGAATATTTTGGCTCCACCCACGGACCACTGGTACAAAATAATGGAACTCATCTACCAATTTATTACCACATCTGTTTTAAACAGATAACCTAAGTTTCTTTTAAAATTTATATAATCAATTTTCAAAACAAGTTTCATAGCAGAAACAAAAGAGAACATCTTTTTTTTTTTTTTTTTTTTTTTTTTTTTTTTTTTTTTTTTGTGAAAGCTTTCTTCTCTTCTTCTCTCCTCTCTCACGTCTCCTTTTCTTCTTTCTTTTAGGTCTTCAACTCTTCCAAGCACAGACAGATAATCAAACCAAACCAAACCAAACCAAACCAAACCAACAACCACCAACAACAACCACCATGATCATAACGAGTTTTGGAAGAATGTAAAAGACTGAATCACTCACGCCACACTATCCAGGGCCGAGTTTCACCGCCATGACATTCGTTCCGACCAGATCGTACGATTTCTCAAACCACCACCAAACCGACAGTTTTCTAAATCATCCAATTGATTCTAAATCCACTACCAACGACCACCAAAGTGCAACTACCTAGTTTGCGATATCAGCAATTGCTGGAAGCGAACGTTAACTCGCCATTTACCTACCTACCTACCCTGATTTAAACAATTGCTGGAAGCGAACGTTAACTCGCCATTTACCTACCTACCTACCCTGATTTAGTTTTCGATATCAACATTTACTGGAAGCGAACGTTAACTTGTCATCCACCAACACCTATATAGTATGAGATATCAGCATATGTTGGAAGCGAACGTGAACTTGTCATTTACAAACAAATATATAGTATTAGATATCAGCATCTGTTGGAAACGAGCGTTAACTTGTCATCTACCAAAATCTATAAAGTATTAGATATCAGCATCTGTTGGAACGAACGTTAACTTGTCATCTACCAACAACTATATAGTATGAGAAAGCAGCATCTGTTGGAAACGAACGTTAATCTACCAACAACCCCCTAGTTTGTGATATCAACATTTGCTGGAAGCGAACGTTAACTTGTCATCTTGTAACCAACCACCACAGCAAAACGAAAGTTTTATCTTATTTCAATTAGACGGATAAGCTTGATATCCTTACAAATTAACCCAGGTCTTTCAGTGAAGCTTCTACAAGAGAAAAATTCAACAAATGGATACACTAAACAAACTTGGTCCATTATTACAAGCCGTATTTCGTTGGTGGCTGTCATTTTGTTAATATGGAAAGAAACGTAAGATGGAAGATATATGTGAACAAAATATCGCTGTTAAGTGATTGTAGGATTTCTCATTTATTGAAAAGTTCCAATAAACTAAACTGACAATGTCATAAAAGTGCAATAAAAGTTAATAAATTCAGGAAAGGTTACGTTCTGTTGGTGATATTCCGTGAGCTATAATCCTATAAGATCATTATTAAGTTGATACTTTGTAAGTATTGAGGCTAAATAGTACAAGTTTCCAATCGAATATTATTAATTTTTCAACTTAATATTAGTTAGCATAGTACACTTCTGCATTCCATAATGTTGATCGGATCGTTGTTTGATGATGTCGCGTGATTTTCAAACAGACCAGTCAATACGTTTAAAAAAACACACTTCCCGGACGTAAATTGTCAGTAGATTCAACTGTCATCTTCAAAATGTTAAACTGTTACTTACTTCGCCCCTATACCTGAACCTGCAAGGTATCATCTTATCATCTTCACCATGGTCAGCAGTTCTGTTGGATTGTACGCCAGCAAATATTGCAAATCAGAACCAGCGACAGACTAACTATAAACATTTTGGCATAATTTTGGTGCATTCGCTACCTTAACAAGCTTTCTTGATACAAGAATGGTGGCTATTGCTATTGTCAGGGCATGAGACGACGTTCGTAATAGCTTAACATAGTGAAGATACAATAATGGTTGCTATTGCAGTCAAGGCATAAGACGACGTTCCTATTAACTTGACATCATGACGATGCTCTAGTGTAGAAAAGATCGTGTTGATTTGTTAAAACTACTCACTTTGTACGAACTGGAACAATGACCATGCAGAAGCTTACAGACCATTCAGTTAAAAAACAAATAACTCAATGTCCAAACTGAAATTTCCCCTGCGAAATAGTTAATTGGCCAGTAAAGAATTATATAATGAACGGTAATATTTAATGATAGCGTGACACAAGAGGTTTACAACAACTCTGACACTTTCAGGAATAATAGAACTATTTTAGACCAAGTATAGAATTGGTACGACTAGGTCGAATTTACCCGGGTTCGCTTACTACCTTATTGCCATCTTCACAATATCGAGCTATTACTAATTTCAAACTTATACATCTTCACAATGTCAAACTATTACGAAATTCATCTTTTACTTCTTCACAATGTCAAGCTATTACAAACTTTATCTTATACATCTTCACAATGTCAAACTATTACGAACTTCATCTTATACATCTTCACAATGTCAAACTATTACGAACATCATCTTATACATCTTCACAATGTCAAACTATTACGAACTTCATCTTATACATCTTCACACTGTCAACCTATGCGATAGCCAATACAGCCAACCAGCACACTTGACAAAAGTTTGTACACCATAAGCCAAGTTTAAGTCTTTCTGTCTAGGCCTCTGATTGACTGTATTCGCTATCGTACAATCCAATGGTATCTTGCGACACAAGAAAAGGGTCCAATGATGTCAAGATATTAGACGCAGTTCGCGATAGCTTGACATTGTGAAGATGAGTCTAATTACCTTATAGTGGGAGTTTTCAAGTTTTAAACGCCTAGAAACTTTCTCGAAAAACATTCTAAAAAATCTTTAACGTGTACAGAATTATAGATTTCACGAAGCACGATTATGTTCTCAAAATGATGGAATAAAAAAGCCAATTTAACATCAATTAGATTAACACTTGAATCTCCTTGAAAAGTAATCCAGATTCAGAAAAAACAATTTTATCTGATTGTTTGATAAAACCAAATTCGAAGTCATCTTTTATTTGCTTGATAAATATAATTATTGGGAAATTGTGATGAGTATCAGTAATGTCATCTCCAAATGTCAAATTCGTCTTATACCTTGGCTGCAATATACGCCTTTCTTGTATCACAGAATACCTAGATTTGATTGGATTGAACTGATGCCAATCAGGGTCTTCAACAAAAATACTGTTATGGCTTATAAGTGTAGAGGACACTGCTTGGATGCATTCGTTAAAGTACAATCGCTGTATTCACATAGTTCCGTGATACAGGAAATGTGGTTATTGTGGTCAAGGTATGAGGCACAGCACATTATTATAGCTTGACGTTGTAATGCAGTTAAGGAAGTTCATTGACTTGGATTGGTCTTGATAACATTGCAGATTGAAGTCAAGTCATTCAACTTAAGTAGGGCGTTACATTACCAGTTTTGCTTTCTTGGCCTACGACTGTCCTCAACACCAATACACAATAGTTTTCAATTCATTGGACAAACTAAGTATTTATTTGAATTTGATCAAAGTGTGTCATTTGGTTTCTCGGCCTTATCTTCCGTTTGAGGATAAGCGCTGAAGGAAGTAAAACAGTACCATTGTATATCCTTGGCCAATGAACTGCTTTGAGTTGGATACAAGAATGGTTTTCGTCTAGATTTAGGATAATTGGTGAAAAGGAAACAACAATGCTAGCCGTCTTTTAACAAAATTATGAATATCCAGTCTCGCAACTGGAAGATAATTTCCTTTACTAGTGACCCAATTAGAATAATTTTCATTGAAAAGTGTACAATGTACTCACCAATACTACAGGCATGCGCGTTAGCTCTCAAATATACTGTAAAGAGTTGTATTGGAGAGAGATTTTTAAAAATAATTACTTTCCAGTCAGACACCTGTGGTTCCTGTAGTTCAAATTCACGATGAGTGTCAAAAGCTGCTTTTTAGGGTTTGTACAATCCAAATATTTTAAGGGTTTGGTCTTGTCTGGATAAGGGCTGAGTCATTGACTCGCTTTCTATATTAGTGGATCTCTGAATCATTATGTGAAGAAACCGAGTTCGGGCCACATGGGTTCATCTCCAGCCCCAGTCAGTTCAAAGCTTAATGGTAAATAAAATGAAACTGGGAGGGCATGCACCCAAACTCATCACAACTCCATCTCCCCCGCGAGATGAGACGCCACTTGATTGTAATAAAGACAAGTAATAATGTGTAATATCGCCACCTGTACGATGCTATAAATTATATGTTAAGATTAAACAAGGTGTAAATTGTTCTCACGTGTTATAACATATTTCTAAATCATAGTTTTATTAGAAAGAAAACTCGTAGATCATCAACATACATTATATAAATAAGTTTTGTATTCTCTGTATCAAATTGGTATTGTGTGATATATGGTGTCATAATTATTTATTGTCACATCTAAAAGGAAAATGAATTGAATGGAGTTTTTACGTCCTACTCTTCTGCACCTTATGGGCTAATGAAGACAGGCAACGCTATGCAGTGTACAATGAGGGGAATTTTGCCAGGACAGCGGCATTAGCCTACTTTTTTTGCGATTTCCAACTGTCGAGGGATCTTTAACGTGCACAGCCTATAGCACATGGGTATGGAAGACAATCCCTGCCATAATTAATCATTCTTAATGCTTAATTCGGTGTTAAACATTAGTACAGTAAAATCATCATTTGTACGCTTAATTTGACATTCGTTCACTAAATTCATAATTTGGTGTTAAAAATTTATCATTCGAATAAAGAATATTACTGAACAAATTAACGATAAAGCCGAACTAATATTGCCCACTTCATAACGCCGAATGAAGTTTACCGAACAAATGTTGAAAAACATTTCTCGCATTTCATGAGAACATTATCATTATGACGACAAGTGGCGCTGCTCAATTTGAGTTAGGGCTTCGTTCCTATTTGTTTCGCCAATTTTTATGGACGGCCAGTGGCTGTGTACAAAGTAAAGAATCTTATTATGAATTCCAATTTTATGATAAAAAGCGAAGTTTTTAATCAAACTCTTGGTTCTCTTTATTCATTGGAATGTAAGATTTTGAGATAAATATGGTGCATATACCAGGAAATGTTTTGAAAAATGGCCAATTTTTGTACAGTCCACAGTGATGGTTGTGGGACAGATATTTTGATGGAATTGGCAAAATCCCAACTACATGGTTTCTTCACACCTTCGAAGATATCGAAAATTCCAATAGAAAAGTATTTTCATGACAAGCTTAGTTACTGGCCAGTTCGAGACGAAGACTCGTCATGGCCAATCTTAGTAAAATAGCCAATTTTTGAATAGTCCACTCTGATGGTGGTGGGTTATGTTTTGATGGAATTGGCAGAATCCCAACCACATGGCGCCTTCAGACCTGTGAATATCCCCAAAATTCCAAAGAAATGGTATTTTCATGCCAAACCTAATGACTGGTCAGTCAGTGATGAAGACTCTTCATGGCCAATTTTTTAAAAATGGACAATTTTTTAACAGGCCACGGAGATGGTGGTCGGGCATAAATTTTGATGGAATTGGCAGAATCCTAACCACACGGTGCCTTCAGACCTGGGAATAAATCCAATAATTCCAATGTAATGGTTTTTTCATGCCAAACGTAGTGACTGGCCAGTCAATTGATAAAATATGGCCAATTTTTTATCAGTCCACGCTGATGTTGGTGGGGCATTTTTGATGATTTAATTGGTAGAATCCCTACCACATGTGGTGCCTTCAGACCTATGAAAATCCAAAAAAATCCAATGAAATGGTATTTTCATGCCAAATTTAGCGACTGGCCAGTCAGTGATAAAGACTCTTCATGGCAAATATTTTGAAAATTGACCTTTGTTTGAAAAATCCACGCTGATGGTGGTGGGGAATAAATTTTGAATTGGCAGAATCCCAACCAAATAGTGGCTTCTGACCTTTATGCCCCACCACCATCAGCGTGGACTGTTGACGACGAGCCATAACAAGTCTTCATCTTTATCTGGCCAGGAACTAAACTTGGCATGAAAATACTATTATATTGGAATTTTAGATATATTCACACGTCTGAAGAAACCATGTGGTTTGGATTTTGCAAATTCCATCAAATTATCTGTCCGACCACCATCACTGTGGACTGTACAAAAATTTGCCATTTTGAAAACATTTCATGGTATAGGCACCATATTTATCTCAAAATCTCACAATGAATAAAGAGTACCAAGAGTTTGATTAGAATCTTCGCTTTTTATCAAATTGGAATTCATAATAAGATTCTTTACTTTGTACACAGCCACTGGCCGGCCATAAATATTGACCAAATAAATAGGAACGAAGCCCTAACTCAAATTGAGCAGCTCCACTTGTCGTCATAATGATAATGTTCTCATGAAATGCGAGAAATGTTTTTCAACATTTGTTCGGTAAACTTCATTCGGCGTTATGAAGTGGGCAATATTAGTTCGGCTTTATCGTTAATTTGTTCAGTAATATTCTTTATTCGAATGATAAATTTTTAACAACAAATTATGAATTTAGTGAACGAATGTCAAATTAAGCGTACAAATGTTGATTTTACTGTACTAATGTTTATCACCGAATTAAGCATTAAGAATGATCAATTATGGCAGGGATTGTCTTCCATACACGGGGCCTCGGTTTATTGTCCCATCCGAACGACTAGACGCTTTTTCCATGTCAGTCCCTCCGAACTGCATCACTGACAAACATCAACGGGAAACCAGTGTCACATCTAAAGGATTGTCAAATAGGAATAGAGTTAAACGTATCTTGCACCATTTTAGACTTTAAAACACAGTAGGCATACTCTGTATGTGATTATTCCCAGGCTTTATTTTATCGATTGACACGGGGTCAAAATTTTGTGGTTTAAAGGAGTTGTGTATTATTTAGCCTAAGAAGAATTCCCTACATGAATAAACACAAAACAATCTAATGCAAATGGAAATTAAATGAGTTTTACATCCCATAATCGTGCGTCTCAGATTCTTAGATAGTAAACATCAAAAATTCCATCATTGCATAGTGCTTATACATCTTCATTAGCTTAATCAGATATAACAAGCTGGCTGGTTGGTGTACACATGGACGTCTGATACCACCAGAAGCGGATATCGGAGACTATAGGTGGTTCTTGAAGATGGTGGTAGCTGGACCTGGATCGCTTGGATAATTTGGTACTGTTATTTTGATTGTTGAAACCAACGGCTAAAAATGACTCTGTGGTTGTAAAGCCTTTTATAAAGAACTCCAGAACTTAAGAACCTTATACCTTCTGTACCTGTGCTTTCGTGTTAAAACATTTACTCCCTAAACTAGAAACTCTTGAAAGTTCAATGTAAATAAACATCTTCCCCCGCAACTTCTTTTAAAGTTAACAAAGTAATTAACCAATATATTATTTACCACATCTTGCAAGAATTTCTTAGATTACTAAACCAGTTCTATCTAACCTTCAATTAACCAATTAACACGTTACCCAGAATAAATTATAAACTTCAAAGATGAAAGACGAAAAGTTTTAAAATACGATAACTAAATTATCTCCAATTAATTAAGATGTAGTTTTGTTTGAACTCTGAGTATATTGCACGCTATAGTACGTGGCCAGTATCCTAATGACCACACCTCAAGTTAAATATGCATGAAGCAGATTATTCCTAGGATTAATCTGTACTTGCCATTTCAGACCGAAGTCGTAAAGGTGACCTTGAATAAAAAAAAATAACAACATAAATGTCGACTCATAGGTTGATAAATCATGACCGGTTAGTACCTCACCCAGACCATCTCAGATCACCATACTCTAACCCTAATCGACATTAACATCGGGCCTTGCTTAATTCATACTGAGTTAATGATTGATATTTCAATATTAAAGATAACTTTTTCTGTCAACTCACATTTTGGAGAGTCTGTATGCTTGTTTTTTTAAACGTTTAACAAAATTCATAAAGACAAGAAAGCATTATAAATTTGATCATTTAATAACTTAAAATAAGGTCAATTATAACGCCTTAATCTCTCAGAATCACTGACAAGCAACTTGCAATAATCTCAAGTTTGTTCACACGTACTTTGATATCTAGGTCAATGATATTCTGTTATACCAAATTTTAATGGTTTATATGTTGATAATGTTAATTATATTGCCAAGGTTATATCATTAAAGCAACTGTCGATTGAAACTAGTATTTTTACTATTGGTTTATATACCATTTTCACAAGAACAAAAACCAATACGGACAAGATTAAACAGAAAACCAATAATGGCAGAAACTTTTTTACGGTTTTAAAGATTGTAAGAGATTGACCGGAAACGTTCTGTGTCTACTTCCGGGAACGTGTAAGTCTGAGTCCTGTTCGTGATAATATCTTATGATTAGATTCTGTCGAATGTAGAGAAAGTCCACAACAATTTACACAGGTCGTCACCAGAAAATTGTGTTGAAACGTTATGCACCTTGTTATTGACGAAGTGTGTTATACCATAATTTATTCCCTTGTGTTCCTTGTAATGTGTAATTCTGGATAAAAACAGAGCGAGGTTTCCATTTTTATGAAATAGAAAAACACTTTTATGAAGTATTTCCCTTAAATAAAACAACAATTTATATAATAAAAAAACACTACATAGGTTAACGGCTCTACTTCATTTTCTTGATTATTTCTCATATATATTAATTATTTAATTATTGACGTTCTTCTGGTTTTAATTTGTTTTTAAATATTATTTTTTATACCTTTCAAGTTGTTCGTAAATATTAATGTAGCCGTAAAAAAGAAAGTAGAACGTGAAATATATCGTGTGATAAATGACAACATCGATTTCATTGGTTTACTATCCACGATATTATTCTGAACTGACAAGAAGTTCATCATACGATACTATTTACAAATTTTTGGGACATGAACGTAACTAACGAAATATGACGGGCGGGGTGCAACTTTTAAATTAGGGGCGAAGGGAGTGAGGATGGGGTTGTGGGTCAACTATGCGTGTTAAATTATGAACGCATTGCGTGGGTTTACAAATGTTTTAGAACATGAACGTAACTAAAGAAATAT
This sequence comes from Nipponacmea schrenckii, assembly GCA_030562195.1. NCBI lineage: Eukaryota > Metazoa > Mollusca > Gastropoda > Lottiidae > Nipponacmea > Nipponacmea schrenckii. Next base: position 31,289,471 of record JAUJPP010000007.1, read on the forward strand.
AACGGGTGGGGGTGCCACTTTTCAATTAGGAGTGAATGGGGATGAGAACTGGGTTGTGGGTCAACTTTATGTCATAAATTTTGAACCCATTTCGTGGGCTATCATCCGGGATCTGACGGGAAGTTCGCGCATGTTTTAGACATGGAAATATTAAGGTTAATTAAGGTCTATGGCGGAGCTGATTTGTTTTTTTAAAAATAAGTTGGAAAGGGTAAGGGGGCTGTCCATTAACACGATTCTCGGTTTTATTAGTCCATGACCGGACACAATAATATAACAAGAAACACTATCGGATATATTAATTCTCTTTAATTTAAGTAACGTTTCAATTCACATGCAGGAATCTTTATCTTGTTATATAATGTTCTATCGACTCCTTAATATCATTCAAAGATTAGGATATAAGAATGATTGAATGATCGGTGGTTTTGTGTAATTTTGTGTAATTCGTGTAAATTCCACTGTCTCCCTATTGTTTCTTATTTCAAATGCCGATAAATATTTTCAAGGATTCCATTTTCATAAACAATCCAATTAGTTAAACCGTAAAACCTACTTGACCTCAAATCATTCCTAGCAACTAAAACCGCTAACAAAGTTAATTGGTTTGTAAAACTGAAAAATGTTATAAATTGAAATATTGGTGTTTTGATATAATGTCATGGTGTTGAGATTCTCAGGTTAAACAAATCCGATATTCAATTTATTATACTAGACGATCAGAAAATAATTCATCACAGAATTCAATCTTTTATTTTTTTTAAAAATGTCAATCTATTGGAAGCTTTTGTGTAGAAAAGAAATATGCAGTTCTGCTATGAGCAGACAGGTTATACTTACTCTTCTAGACGCCTGATACTAATTTTTATATCAAAAATTCATTAACTGCTAACAATTATCGCCTGTTTTTTTTATTGTTTTTTTTTATTTAAAGTTTCGTTTGTAATCGTCAGTACTTTTAAAAAAAATTAATATACTTATATTAATATATTTGCTTGTATATTTGTGCTTATTATTAGAATTTGGGGTAAGTGTAAAATTTTACAATGAGAAATATACAAATATTAGTAAGATTGTTAGTGGAACCGGGCCCAGACTATCACCTTAAATATCTTTAATCAAGTATGTGATCCTGAAAACACTCCGTGACCTAGCCCAGTGCTTTCATTGTGACTCGTCTCAATACATTATAACACTAGTTGAAGTGATTTGGTGCTGGAACTCACTCGATTGTTTGACATTAGCCTCAACAGTTCACGGGTTGTTTGCGTTAAAAAGTCGTGTTCTAACCCAGTTAGTAGTCAATTTAATTTAATTTCCGTAAAATTAGTTTGAAATTAGTGCTCACGAGTAAATATGATAAAACGAACGTAACAATTTACAGTGAGCCTGATTTCATTGATAACGAATTTCAAATGATTTGTGTTATTGATTCAGTGGAATTACAGGCTATTTGCTGCAATCTGAAGTTTGAAAATAGATTTCTTATCATTTGAAGTTGATATCGGTATTTTCGAGAGATATCTTGTAATTCTATTGACTTTTATTGCATATCGCTTAATTAGTTTAAATTTATGATGAAAAGAAAGAAATTGAAATTGGCATCGATATTCCCCGCGTTATCTTGTACCCGTTTACAGCTGGGTTGCCTCGAATTGTGAGAGAAGATTCAAGCAAATCGAACTTTCACATGAAGACCCGCCAGCATTTGAATTTGACGATCTGACTGCCTGTGAGACAGAGGAAGAGATTTAAAGGTCTTTGAAACGAAGGCGTTGCTGTGTCTCCAAGCAATTGGATTATGATGCGGATGTCGCTTGACTGCAATTCACATCAAATTCGACTGGAGACAAAAAAGTAGTCATATCATGGATGACGCATCACCAGAAAAATTAATCGAAAAGAGATATTGCACCTCGCGTTGTATTGTTTTGTCTTGGTGGTGCATGCCCCCCCCCTCTCACTCCCCTCCCAAGAAATGAGCCCAATGGCCTCCCGCTCCTAAGGATGTTTGAAACGCCATTGTATGCAGATTATAAACCTTTGTAGAAAAAGTTCAACAAGAAAGTTATTAAACCGTGTGTTAATTATTAGAACTAATTAACAACACAAACCTTTCATGCTCGATTTAAACGCTGCTCGTAAGTTTCCGATAAGTAGAAATGCTCAAGGATGTAAAGAACTTGGAACATAAATACAAAGTTAACTTGGCGATATACTTCATAAAAACATAGATATAACGGTCAGTCCAATGTATAATTCCCTTTCATCTTTTTTTGCTAATTAATAACTAAGTCAATAGGCCGTTTAATGTGATTAATTTTCCTTGCGGTATTGATCGTGATTATTAAACGATATTTATTAGTAGGCCTACATGTAAATAGATGAACATTGACTAGTTGTTACATTAAATTTTGTTAGAGGGAATTGTAGGAAATGGTAGGGGTAGGCCTTAAGGTGCCCAGTCCGATGTCCAGTTCAGGATTATCAATTCAGAAGAAAATAATTATAAGAGTATGGATCTAGACTCGGAGTCGATTTTATTCTGTGTTGGTAATCTCGGACAGTCCCATCCGAAACTATCGCGTCGTTCCTGCGTCATAATAACAGACCCGAACCAAATTCCAACGCCAAACTTAATCATGATGTAAAGGGTCGTGATATTTTCCGGTATAGAAAAGTAGTTCGGCGAGGTCACGCCTTTAAAATGGTTCCTATTTAGACTCGTGTCTTATTCTAATAACTAGGTCAGACTCGTTCTCGTACGAGATCGGACTTCAGGCCGTACTCCCTCTTTCTCTGTTTCACAGTCGTTTAGAGTATTGGTTCTTAACATATATACATGACGTCATTTGCTTTATTTATTTCATTCGAACAAAGGTTTGTGGGTTCTAACATCGACTAATTTGTGATATTTCGACGACCTTGAATAAGTCAAATGCACTCAGTATTCCAGACGAGCCAATTGTAGATTGGTACAGCTAATCCGGGGAAGATTAATGCTTTTACCATTCAGAAAATCATCTATTCTACTATCCTTTACATGTGTTTTTTAATACTTTAAATTGTTTTTTCACTTGTACTCCAAATCGTTATTAGTTTGCAAATTAAATGTATCGCTACCATTTCAAGGTCAGCAACATTTCGCAACCATTTATCATTCCAAGACATTTAGCAATCGAAAGTTACAAATTATTTCAACTTGCTTCACCCGATTAGCCTGAGCTTATAATCTCTTCCCATTTTCACACATTAATGAATTTAATGTTTTTAAAATTTAGTTGAAAGTGGTTTTTGAGGTAATTATGATATGAGGTGTATTTAATGGTAAAAGTTTGTAAGAGGCAATCAACTAGTGATAATGCTTAAGGATATTATTCTCTATTATTCACACTTGTTGTTCAAACAAATTTCCAACAGAAATAAAGCTTTCAATATCACGAAACATCAGATAAAATTTCACAATGAACCACTAGATTGAAAGATGAAAAACAATACTTTATTTTATCAATAAATGTAGCAAGTTGCTTACTTTACAGTTGTTCGCTGGACGATTGTTCACCGGGCAGTTGCTCACCAGACAGTTGCTCACTGGACAGTTGCTCACTAGACAGTTGCTCACTAGACAGTTGCTCACTGGACAATTGCTCACTAGACAGTTGCTCACTGGGCAGTTGTTCCCTTGACAGTTTTTCACTGTACAGTTGCTCACTGGACAGTTGCTCACTGGACAGATTGCTCACTGCACAAATGCTAACTACACAGTTGCTCATAGTACAGATGCTCACTACAACAGTCCGCTCTTTCATGTACGAATTCTAGCATTTCAGTGCACAAGGATGCTCTATTAAGACACCTACTATCACGATTTAACAAAAATGTCGACTATGTTCAAGGCAAGATTTGCACTTTCTAAAAATCTGTGTACTTTAAGTTTTGAATTGATGGATAAGAATAATTGGTTCTTTGTAATTTATTTTATCAGATAACAGGAACGTCTCTTTGCAGAACGGATTGTTCTCTACGATTTAATGCCTTTCCCAGATTTAACATTTTTAATGCCCTCTTTTGTCTCATTATTAAAGCTATTTTTGTCAAAATTGTATATAGAAGAAGTATATAGTTTTCGAATAATGACGAGCTAAACGAGAGATTATGAATGTACACAATCCACAAAGACTTTAGGGTTGTTCAGTTCAACAGGCTTTCAATGGCAGTTTTTTTATGAGTGTTGTTTCTATTGAATAGTCTATAAATGGACACTAAAGAGTTGAAAAGAACTTTATCAATTACTGTTTTTATCTTGAAATTCGATCTTCATTCATTCATAACGTTTAAAGAAAAACTACCACTGTTTGAGAATGGACGGACAGATCTGCCCGCCTCTGGAAAAAAGCAAGAGAAGACAAGAAAAAAATAATAATATATAAAAAAAAATTCATAAAAAAAACGAACATTTGCGAAAGTTTAATGGCAACAGGAATAATGTAATAATGTGTCAATATTTTGCAACTTTATAGCACAATGTAAATGACATTCACTCTTTACTTCCGCACTTTCCTGATTTCACCAAAGTAGTTGATGTGATTTGACATTACGAATCGTTCTGACTATAGGAATTGTTCAGATTATCTGTATTGGGGTGTGCCTGTTGACAGATCGTGTAGCTGATAATAGCCAACAATCCATCAAACGAAAGTAAAAACACGGGTTTTCCTCTTTAATATTGACACAAATCATTGGTTATAGTAAAGTGTTAACTTAATAAAAAGTAATTTGTAAAGAAAATCATTGATCAGTGTTGGTAAAAAACAGTTTTGTCAACATTATGACTCTGAGACTTACTGTCAATCGTTTTATATCAAAGAGATTGCCATCGACAACAGAGTAGTCAATGTTTATTTCAAACGGTTTGATAGGAAACGGCTTCTTGTCAGTGTATTGATAGTAATAAATGGTTTAATGAAATGACTAACGCTTAATAAACGAGGGATATTTTTTTTTTCTGTTAAATGAATTTTAGTGTTGTTGATATCCCCGACTATTAAATCGGTTATTGCTCTCTGGGCTGTAGTAATCCTATTAAATTCGGTACCTAATTCACCGTGTATTTTCAGAAGATGAGCTTAATATGATCTAAAAGCTTAGTCACTACGGATCAAGTTGTCTTGTGCCACGCTACACTTCTAAAAGCAAGGCACCATAAATTATAAATCCTTCAAGCGGGGTTCGACTTGACTTTGTAACTGGTACAAAAGGGGATCACTACTTGTTCGATTATTGTTGGCTACTGTTGTTAAATTCGACTTCGATATTTTAGACCGTAATTCCATAACTTACAGCAATGTTTGCCGTTAATCAAGTCGTTGATTTTTTCATACACAATCTAATTTTTAGGCTGTGTATAATTACATGCTTTGATAAGCAAGTACTAGCATCCCAAAGTCCAGTTGTCACCGTGTTCATAAGTTGTAAGCGTTGCCAGTGGTAATAGTAATAACTTTTGGATTCTATCGTCGCTTGATGAAGCTCATTAATCAAGTCTACACGTTGTACGAGATTATCAAGGAAGACGTCAAAAATTACTTACAACTTGGCAGTTTTAGTGTCAACGAAGATGTCACTTTTATATTAGATCTAACGGACTTCGTACAATTACATGCCTTACAGAATCATTAAAAGTGTTAATCGATGGTTACTGAGCAAGTCTGTGCATTGTCTACATGTTGTATCAGATCGTCAAATAAGACGTCAAACTTACTTAAAACGTGACAGTAATAGGGAATAACCTTGGGCGTTATTAAATTTATATATCCCTTATTTATCTATTATGTTATTATTATTAGACTGAGCTATTCATAATTTCTATAATCTAATCAAATTCTGACAGTTATTGTCATTCAACTGACTGTTTTCAAGTATTCTTACAATTCAAATTATGTTAACCCGAAACCTGTTGCCCTTTTATGGCCTTTGTTATTATTGAAAGCTGGTTGTTGGGAATGGCTGATAAATAAATTACTGAAATGGCACCATTCGCTATGTAAACTCTCCTAATCGAAGACCGAGTCAAAAAATTGAAGTTGTAGAATGATATTAGGTAGATATTTTGTGAGTAAAGGTCGCAACTTTGTACTAATGACAAGGTTACGAAATCAAAGGTACATGATAAAATATATAAGTTTTATGTTTTATTTGATTATTCAAAATGTGTGTTAATTATAAAACGTTGGGTTACTCTGAAGGTTTCTTAATGATGAATGAACAATATTACCACAATCTCCCTTTTTATTTTAATATAATGAAGGACTATGCTATACATGTATTAATCATGCACTTTATATATTTGTGTTTGTATGACCCTTTTTTCAGCGAGGTAGATTCAAATAAGCATTGTGCTTTTTAACATACATGTATATATATCCTATACATTGTATAACTCAATCCATAATAAAGAAATACTATATTTACATCAGAATGGAATCCATTTCACTAACATAACATGGTCCTATATAGTAGGCAGGGATATTGCTTGTTTTTTATTAATTCGAATCAAGTTACCACCATGTTTAAAAATAAACTTCACCAATGTCGTCCACGTTTACAAATTAATAATCACGTATCAGTTACTTTGGGACTAAAAGCAAATAAAAATAGTCATTTTTGTTGATAAACCTAATATTACATGGATAAATAATCTTTATTTAGAGCCAAGCTAATCATAAGATTTTTTTTTTTTGACACCGTCTAATAATAACAATACGGATTGTTTGTTTCCCAAATACACTCATACATGGAATGAAGAGGACAACAACAGACTAGTTGTACTGGACTATAAGTACATCAAAATACAACATTTCATTGAACTGCAATATAGTTCATACTGTTACATATACAAACTGTTTATAGATGTTAATTGACATATGTGGAAAAACACTATGGTCTTCAGCATAGTTTAATCAAGGGGTATTTTGAATATTATAACTACAACAAAACTTAACTAGACCAACATTTTAATAAAAAAAAGTTCCCTATTCTCATTGATCAAAAATCAATAAAAGGTAAAATAAATACGTGTCGAATTGCTAATTTACGGTTGTTGCGGTTGCGTGGATGACAATAATACCAGTTGCAAACATAACGAAGTGTTTTTACGTTTCGCCGTCGGAACGAGACTTTTGGAAGACGTTTTAATACTTGCATTCATAAATGACTTGCGGTGTGAAAACGACCTTGAAATATCCGGACTCCTGAAGACAGGAATATGTCCTTAAATGGGAATAGAAAGAATTAAAGATTACTAGAATTCCGTCAAAAAATTCGATTATCGTTGAAAAACCTAAAATCCTTGATTTCCAGCTGCACCGGAAAGAATAGTAATTTGCTGCCGTGTCAGAAAGGATATCTTCTGCTACATTAGGTTTAAGTGCTATTAGCTGTTGTTACGGTATGATAGTTGGATGCTGATGGGAATTAATAGGATTAAGTTTGCGAACAATGTAAAATATAAAAAAAATTTAAAGCGGTATTTTTGGTTTCTAAACGTTTTTTTTTTTTTTTTTTTTTTTGTATTTGTTGAATTAAACGGACGTATAGATAACATTGGATTTAAGGAATTCTCACACAAGAAGTTGCCGGAAACGTAATTTACAATAGGCCTACATTTATATACTTTAAACAGAGTGTAATCGGAAAATAATTGCTTCAATATCTATACCCCTCTCTAAAAATCTTTATTATAACAAACTTGAGAAATTAGAAATTCGATTTTACCGTGCAAATATGGACTGACAAGAAAACAACTTCTCGTCGTTATTGCTGTTCTGTTTAAGATCGGGTTAATGAAGACGGGTCAACTCTATAAAAGGTGTAATGATGTTGATTGTCCAGACCTCGGGTTATCTACACGTTTCCGCTTAGACCTTAAACCTTAAGTCAGGAACAGATAGACTTTGTTATACCTTTATTGCACGGCGGTGTCCATTTAGATGGTGTTTTTTTATGTTCGATTCAATATTTCATCTAAAATGTAAGATTTATCTCTCGTCGTCTATATTAGCGTGATAACTTGTACAGGAAAAGTGATTAGAAACCATATCTAAAAAGATTCTTGGCAAAACTACTTATTCGACTGCCATAAATCAGTTACTTTCATATTCTTACTTGACCAAACATCATTAAAAATAACTTGTTTTGGTGTATGTTCTTTGACTCGTCTTTTTATGATTGCAGACACGATTTTATGACTTGTTTTCCCGGTAATTTACAGAAATTTACATGGCGTCGAGGGGGTATTATATTGCACATAGGAGACGTATATCATTCCGAATAATATTCACAATTTTAAATATTACAGTTTGTATATCGGTAAAATACGTGCATATTTCTAATGTTATTGCTAGGATCAGAAGATGTGGAGCCTGGCGTCCTGACGTAGTCTAAATTGATAGAGCCTGCCTTTGTCTGAAAATGGCCCTTTGGTATAACGTTGGTGGCGGTTGGGGGTGATCGAGCGAAAGTTGAATTGTAAGGAAAAGGGTACGACTTCCACCCCACCCCCAGACTCAATAAGAAAAGGGTGAACAACCCACAGGTAAAAGCTAGCTAGTGAATTTCTAATTTTGCGTTTTAGGTTTGAATCGGATTAGATTGTAAATACAGAAAATCAAATGAATTGAATGGAGCAACTCGTGAACAAAATGAAAGCAAAGCAATGTAACAAGACTCTTAATTATAATGCAGCAAGACATATAGTGAAGCCGCACTATATGAATTGTCGTTAATGACCTATCTTTATGAAGAAACGCACTACAATGAATGTATTGTGTACGAAAGAGTCGTATACCAATTATTACTAACATAACAGTAAATAGATAGCCCGCTGTTTATAGCCACCAATTTCATTGTGAAAACTGATTCTCTCTAGAGAATAAAATCACACCACGTATTTGAGAAATATTGGTCCACATGCAATCTTCAGAAACATTGGACGGAAATTGTTAACTTACACTGCAGTCTTCAAGGAGAATAGCACTTTTACGATCCAATTTACAATTTATACAAAATACGAATTATATATTATTTGTTGCATGTTCTTCAGTCGTTTTGTTCTGAATGTTCCGTCTACAATTCGCTGACCAACGTCTATTTTAATGGATACTTTTCTTCGATTTGATTATAAAAAGCTTTAATATTATGATAATTTAACTGCACGTCCCTCTGAGGTTTTTTTGTTCTAGGTTCTGTCTATAGGTCAGTGTTTGATGACGTCACTAATCGCGAAGGCTTTGTATGATACAAGCATATATTGCAATTAGTGACATCATCACTAAGTTTAAGTGGAATTGCAGGAACAACAGACATCAGATAGAAAATTGGTAGGATGTAAATTGATGCTATAAGTGTCCCCGATACACATACAAAATTTATAAAACCTCTTTACAATCCCTTCAATTTTCTAAGCTAATGTTCGTTCAACGAGGTAGACATATCTTTATGACAGTCTCAAGGCCAAAATTAGAATTGAGTTGTGAAATCAGCACGATAGTGCCTTATATACTGACCCTTCGTGATTCCAACAACATTATTATGTAAATCTTTTGCATGTCATGATATAAGTACTGTCTGGAGCATTACAGGATTTAACATCGATAAGTATTCTTCTTGGTCTGTATTGACATGGTTTTGTCTTACACCTTATGTTAACGACCGATTGATATGCGTCTTAAGTAGCCAGATAATGCATTAAATCACCATTTAGAAACATGTCATGTAGATGATGAATTGAAAGTAAAGTTTAATAATTTATTGAGAACGATCTATGTCTGTTATAAACCGGAAAATTAGTTCGAAACCGTGTATAGTGATTATAACACATCCATTTTAACGTAATCATCACAAAGATCTATGGGTGGACGGTACGTGGGGGTGGTGGGGGCGAACTATCCCCACTTTTAACTCTTGACATAACATTGATTGATTCAAATGAATCTTGCCTCTCGACTTATCAGACTCATCGAATCTGAAAATCGCCCTGTTGAGGTCGCCATTTTATTCACTGACATATACTTCATTATGTAATACATTCGTTGATTGGTCAAAATGAATTATGACGTAATGAACAACAATGGCGGGATGGTATCATCACCCTATCTGGACTCAGACCACAAAAACATTTTATGATTGTATGAATTTAGTCCGTTCTATTTTTTGAAATCCTCCTTCTCCCTTACTTTGGGGGTTTTTGCATGCCCATTTTGGACTAATTTTTGATCTAGATTTGAAATTGCATGTCTGAAATTGCATTTTCAGAATTTCTGAGATAATGAAAAAATTAATTGGCGGAAAATTATTTCTAAAAATAGTGGTTTTATGTGCAGTGACAGTCAAGCGGATGTTGATAAAATGTAGTGGTTTACTTTCATTTTCTTTAGTTCAAAATTGTCATGGTCATGCTATATTGAAAATTTGTACAGAAACCAAGTATAGGCCAGGCTTTCATGTGACATATAGGAAAGTTTTCAACGAGGTTTCTGGAAAAAGTTCCGTCTTCATTAGCCGTAAGGTGCAGAAGAAGAGTAGGACGTAAAACTCCATTCATTTCATTTCATTTCTGGAAAAAGTTATGGAAGGTTGAATTTCGTGATTTAACATTGAAACAGGTGGCAAATGAATTGGTGGACTGCGATTATGACGGTTTTAACGTTAGGCGGAACTGACTTCTCCCCCGTCCTTGTTATCTACGTTTCTAAATTGTTTGGTGTAGACGAAAGGTGGAGAACGTAATAGTTTTTATCATCCCGTTGAATCAAAGACTGCATTATCGTCTGAATCAAATTGTTCAGTGAATTACGAAAAGGGAATCAAACTCTGTATTTCTCTCTGACATTTCTACTATTTATATTCTTACATCTCCATCAACAGATGTTTCAAATTGTGGATTTATTTTTACATCTTAATCATAAAATAATTAAATCAGACCACTTTTTTATTATCTGTATCGTTTACGTTGGTTTTCTTAGCAATAGGCCGTGGAATGTGGTGTTTCGTGTGTTTTATTTGCAGCATGTATGTCAAACTAATGCAGAATTATATTGTCGGGGTCTTGAAACAACTTAATTAATTATTATTTGATTTATCAAGCAACATACTATGATGTATTATTTATAATAGTATTTACACATTGTAGGTGTCTGGAAAACGGACACCTGTTTCTACAAGAAGGTTAAATTTCCCTTCATACTACACTCTGTGATGTGGGCTACAATTACGTCTAGTATACCGTTAGTAACTGTTGATATATGCCGGTTATGACCGATTGAACGTCTAAATGTCCAGTTAAATATAGGCTCCGTCGGACATCAAGTATAAGTCAGTGACGTTAATGACAGTCTATACTTTTACACGGGTTTTATTTCGATACGTTTGTCAAATTGAATAAAATGAAATGGTATTTTGATTAGTAAATAAGACGTAAAAGTATCAATCAATGTTTGACAGACTGACGCCCGAGGGGTAGGGCAGGACTTTTACATCTTGAGATAAACAGATACATTTTATAAGCTATTTTTATATTTCCATATAATGTAATTTATCATGTAATTCCAACACACATTGAGTTATTAATTTTCGTAAAGTTTATAACATCATTCTATGTTTTTATAATTAAGATTAATAAGGGTTATTAGAGGGAGTAATGCGTGTTTGAATTTTGCTTTTAATAAATAAAATATAACCAGAATTTAAGATAAATTTCACAATATCATTCAGTTTAAACTAGGAAAGTATTTTAAAATATACCACGTATTGGCACTTTAGCTTAACAAATTAATTAATAAAGAGTAGGAAGGATGGTTGTAAGTATAGATTTCAAATTGAGTTCCTTCCTACCAGGATTCGCCATTGATTGTGAAATATAAACGATAGCCATCATAACTGTTACTTATTCACTCGAAGGAAAAGAGATATATGTAAAATGAAATGATATGGAATGGAATTTACGACCTTCCCTTCTGCACCTTCTGGGCTAATGAATACAGTGTAGAATGCGGGGAAATGTGCCAGGACAGCCGCATTAGCCTACTCGTTTTGCGATATCAAATCTTTTACGTACACAACCTGTAGCACACGGGCCTAGGTTTAGTATGATTAGCTCGAACGTCAGCCCCTACGACCTGCATAACTGACGAGAGGGGGGGGGGGTCGGACAATAACGTGTTCATATGGACAGAAATTAAAAGATTGTAAGGACACCAAATCAAAAAGGAGGTTTAATAAAAAAAAGAAACGACGAACGACTACGCTGAGCAAAATGTCTTCTTGTCACAAAAAACCAAAACAAGTAACTGAAATTAAGAAATATTTAGGAAAGAGTACTGACAGTTGATCTTGAAATAATGTGTCATATATTGAAACAAAATAGGCCTCTAGCTAACGTGAGGCAATTACATATCTTGTTATGATTTTGTCTCGTTGTTTTGAACACCTCTAGAATATTAAGAAATATATATATTAAAACTGATATTGCGCAATGTTGATACTACAGAAACTCTCAAATAGTTTGATAAAAGACACAAATGTAAATATTTCGAAGGCTGAATCCAACAATGACGTCTGCAATGAAATTGCTTTTCAAATTTTTTTTCCAATAATATACGAATGTCATCAACCTTAGTTCCCACATAAAAAGGATGATGAAATTTCGGCGAGTCTGGTTAGGGCAAAAAAAAAAAAGAAACATATACAACGTGGTTTCATGCACTTTCACTTTCGTGGAAGCATCATATGGTGAACAGCGGTATGAGATTAGGACGGATGGGGATGGGGAGAGGGATGGATCGATGAATGACTTAATCTGTAATGGCTATAATAATTTAAATGTTTGAAATGGCTTTTTTATTTTGTTGAAACTGTTATTTCAAAGTATATACCAAATACAGTTGCCAAATTCGTTATAGATGGCATAATCATTCGTAGTAACGAATGCTGTTAAGAACGCTATTATTTTATTACTGTCTCCATATCATTCAACGTTTGACTATTACTGTCAGGTACGATATTATTATTGCTTCCAGGCTAAGCAATATTGATCAACATTAATCTTATGGCCCTGAAGATAGGATAGAGACAAAACATATCGCTCAGGTACAAAATTATTATTGCTTTCAGTCAGGTTCAATATTGACCAACAGTAATCGTATTGCCCTGAAGATATGAAATTAAAATCAGCCGTCAATCCGTCACTTCGTTACCTCATCCAGTGTGAACATGGCTTGATTAACCGAAAAGTATTCACTCGTGTATTAATGCAATGTGATATATTGACCAATGAAAGGAGGCGTTATTGACCAGTGGTAATCATATTGCCCTAAAGATATCAACAAAATATATCGGTCACGGGTTTCCGTTCCGAAACCGCATCCAATGTGGACCTAGCTTGATTTGATTACTCGAAGAATATGATTCATATTGACTCTTGTATACATGTAATATAATGTATTGACCATTGGACAGAGGCAATATTGACCACTACTAACACCGTTTATTGACTAAGCCAACTCGACCATATGATTAGGCCAATATTGACATTTGGCTAGGATAAGTGTTATCCACATCTTTCGTCGTGTCTTCAAATGGAATGATTGGTTTTATTCGTGCTTTGATCAATTTGTATCATCAAACAGTCGTCTTTACGAAGGCGGACTTGTTAATATCCCGTGTATATCATTGTAGAAGATGTAAGTGACTAACAACACTACAAGGTGTAAAGCAATGTTACAAGTGTATACAACTAATACACTTTGCCATTAATTTTAAGTCGATGTCACTTTGTCTTATTTTTTGAAGTCAAGGACAATAACTCTGCAAAAAATATGCTAGCACATATTCATCAACCTATTAAAATAAATATGAAACATATTCTCAAAAATAGCTTGCCAGGCAAGGTAATATACGCCCACTGGCAGCATTTAATTCAAATAAAAACTTTTCAGTGAGGTTACAATAAATCGAATGAAATATTCAACCTTCCAACCTATTTTTTTCTAGGGTCTCTAGTTTTATTAAAAACTGTCAAAATATTAAAACTCATTAAATATTTTTCGGTATTTTTATGATTTGCACCCTTAATAATATTTTGATATTTTTAATTCTTAATAAGGCTCATCCTTGGTTGATATTAAACCATTTCAGCGAGTTTTGTCAAAAGGGAATGTTTAAAGTTGAAAGCGTTTTTGAAAACAGGCGCAATAACTGACACTAAATATTTTTCGATTTATCTGATTTTCAATAGGGTTTATCCTTGTGAGAAAACAAATACTAAAGCCAAGTTTCATCAAAATCCATTCAAAATTGTTCTTTCTAGAGTGTTTACGAGTTTAATTGAACGCGTTTTCAAAAACAAGGTCAATAACTTGTACTAAATATTTTTCGATTTTCAATAGGGTTCATCCTTGGGAGACAACAAATACTCCAGCCAAGTTACATCAAAATCCATTAAAAATTGTTCTTTCTAGAGTGTTTACAAGCTAAAATTGAACGCGTTTTCAAGAACAAGGGCTATAACTGACAATAAATATATTTCGATTTATTTGATTTATAATAGGGTTCATCATTGGGTAATAACAAATACTCAAGCCAAGTTTAATCAAAATCCATTAAGAATTGTTCTTTCTAGAGTGTTTACAAGCTAAAATTGAAAGCGTTTTCAAGAACAAGAGCAGTAACTCATACTGAAAAATTTTTCAATAGGGTTCATCCCTGAGTTATAACACACTCTCACACCAAGTTTCATCGAAATCGGTCAAGAATTGTGCCATGTAGAGTGTTTACAAGACAAAAATCGAACGTGTTTAAAAGAACAAGGGCAATAATTCATATTAGATATATTTTTAATTTTCAATAGGGCTCATCCCTTGCGATATCAAACAATTTCAGTGAGTTTTGTCAACATTGGTCATGAATTGTACCTTCTAGAGTGTTTATTAGCCAAAAAGTTAAACCCGTTTTCAAACACAAGGGCAATAACTGACACTAAATATATTTCGATTTATTTGATTTTCAACAAGGTTCATCCTTGGGTAAAAACAAATACTCAAGCCAAGTTTTATCAAAATCCATTAAGAATTGTTCTTTCTAGAGTGCTTAGAAGCTAAAATTGAACGCGTTTTCAAACACAAGGGCAATAACTGATACTAAATATTTTTCGATTTAACTGAATTTCAATAGAGTTCATCCTTAGGTGATTACAAATACTCATGCCAAGTTATGTCAAAATCGCTCAAGAATTGTGACTTGTGAATTGTGAGTGTTTACAAGGCAAAAATCCAACACATTTTATAGAACAAGGGCAATAATTCCTATTAAATATATTTCGATATGTGCTATTTTCAAAAGGGTTCATTCTTGGGTGATATTAAACAATTTCAGCAAGTTTCGTCAAAATCGGTCAATAAATGTGCTTTGTAGAGTGTTTACAAGCTAAAAATTGAACGCGTTTTCAAAAACAAGGGCAATAACTGATATAAATTTTTTTTCGATTTGACTGGTTTTCAATAGGCTTCATCCTTGGGTGATAACAAATACTCAGGCCAAGTTTCATTAAAATCCATTAAGAATTGTTCTTTCTAGAGTGTTTACAAGCTAAAATTGAACGCGTTTTCAAGAACAAGGGCAATAACTCATACTAAATGTTTTTCGATTTCGCTGATTTTCGATAGGGTTTATCCTTGAGTTATAACATACTCTCAAAGCAAGTTTCATCAAAATCGGTCAAGAATTGTACGTTGTAGAGTGTTTACGAGCCATTCAAGAACAAGGGCACGAACTCATACTAATTTTTTTTCGATTTCGCTGATTTTCAATAGGGTTCATCCTTGCGTGATCATAAACACTCATATTAAGTTTCATCTAAATCCGTCAAGAATTACACCGTGTAGAGTGTTTACGAGCAATTGTGGACGGACGGACGGACGGACGGACGGACGGATGTGGGTGACGGCAATATACGCCCCCCATTTCATGTGGGCGTATAAAAATAGAACTATCTGCAACTTTGTAACACGTTTGCCAATTCGGTGTCCTTTTCTGGTAGTAAAGTAGTTCATTGCTATATTTGTAAAATGACATCACTTCTAAGAGTTCTCTATATAACGCTGTGTAACCAACTGAAGCTGTAAAGGTATAGGAGTTTATACAAATTAAACAACTCAACAACTCAAATAAGGTTCTAGAAACTGGACGAGTAATTCAGGTCAGCGGAGCCTAAAAAACGTGTAATGTTGGTTTAGTTGGAGTGAGAACACAAAATCTCCATTAAGGATATGAGTAGATTAGGATTTTCTAGTTTCAAGTTGGAATCGATACACCAGAATCATTCCTAGTGTTGTGTCATGTGGCAATGTGTTTGAAAATAGAGACTTTCCTGGTCGGTTGGTATAATATGCCCCAGCGGTACAGGCCCGGGTTTATTATTCCAATTTATCCTAATTGGCAATAGAGTATGATATCGATATCCCCAAGTTTCCACCTCTTGCCTCTCTGGATCTATGGTCCAGCAGTACATTCAGTTCACTGTTGTCGATACAAGCTCTTTGGAATTGCCCTACAAAGATGAAGATAGTTCTATGGAAAACGTCGTGCAGCAAAGTTTCCGTCGTGGAAAGTACAGTAGCAGTACGGCATACACACCATGTACGATGTAGTTTGTGGTTCCTGCAATTTCACTAAAACTGAGTGTTCAATGACGTGACTAGTGCAATGATGCGGCCTATCATATTAACCGTATCTGAAAACTATTTATAGTGAAAAAGAAGTCATTTAACTTTCAGCGAGGACAAAAAATACCTCTCGAATCTCTGGGACTGACTGGGTTATTTTCAATGATTGGTTAACAGAAAGGTAATCTAACGTACGACGATAGGTCAAAGCTTATACAACTTTAGAAATTTAATTATACCGATTACGATTTGGAAACAGAGATTGGGAATGTGATTTTTTGATGGTTTAACCAGAAAACCCCAATTTCGTTGTTTAATTGTTGACAATTCCCAAGAGTACTGTTTATTTATTCTGTTATTTAATTCCAGAAGAATCTTAAATCAAATGTTAATTTTGAATAAAGTCAACGATAGAAAAGCA
The DNA here is from genome assembly GCA_030562195.1 of Nipponacmea schrenckii. Taxonomy (NCBI): domain Eukaryota; kingdom Metazoa; phylum Mollusca; class Gastropoda; family Lottiidae; genus Nipponacmea; species Nipponacmea schrenckii. The sequence continues at coordinate 31,306,607 of JAUJPP010000007.1, forward strand.
AAAGTCGTCATGGAAGCTCAGTTTTGACCGACTACCACATTGCAAAGAACACCTTGAATGATACTATTCTTCTCCAGCCTAGAATTTCATATTTCATTTCACACGTTCACTGGTAAATTTTTATACGGGGTGGATTTTGATGTTCTCGACTCACACAAGTGGCCATTGCTTCTGAAACTGTCGAGTTTAAAATGAAAATCGTTAACAGGGTCGATAGTTTTAGGAGAAATAACTGCTTTCCTCTCAGCTAGGTTATTCAATGGTGTTTTACATCTCTTCTGGGTATTCAATACAAGATAAGTCAATTTTTTTCCGTATTCGAGTTAGTTCAATATGGGGATTACTGTTGAGGTTCAAATCAGATGCAGCAACTCAGTGGCGGCATTACAGACATAAAACTATCATAGAGCATCTGTAAGGGTTCTCCCAAGAATATTTTCTAAAAATTCAATTGATTTGCTGTATTCCGACGCATATTTGGGGTATAGTTGGGAGTGCAAAGCATTCTTCTAGATCAATTGCTATAATTCTGGAGCATTTAAGGAAAGAACAACTGCAGTTTGTCAGGTCTCAGACAGGACTATATTAGGAGTGTGTGTATTAGCTATTGCTTCTAGATTATAATTAAATAAACATTCCGACTAGTTAAATATATTGTAAATGTCAGGCTACTATACTCGGCCATTATCGCCTCTTGTAAGGTTTATCTGTCTAAATATAGCACAGGCACCAGATTCTGGTTAAAAAAAATCGTATATAGTTATAGTGTATTAAGCCCAATATGTAAATAGCGCGGTGAGCATGGCTGCAATTAAAACTAAACTGGACCCATTAACAAAACATTAAATGAATTAGACGCCAGTTTATCAATACCGTGATATATTTCTGAGCGGTCGTAGAACTGTAGTGGGTCGTTGATAAGTATTTGATCATATATCACCTTAGTTCATTGAGTTATTGTAATAACTAAACCAGGTGTGCGTTTATTATCATCATAAACTACAATTTAACATAAAAACTACTGCAAACTTTAATAACACTTTGGCTCATTAAAACGGTAAAAACATCAATAACACTGGAAAATAAACCTGAGGCCAACACGTTTTTGTCCTCTTTTTTAAGTAATTTTACTTTTATTAATAATGTCGTCAACCTCGTGGCACTTTCTTGTGATTGTTGTTTTCAAAATTGTGCAATGGTTCACGCTCAAGCACTCGTAATTGGTCAATAATAGCATATATCCTATAGCCATAAACATAATGAGACGTTACCACTATATATTCAATACACATCACACAAATTGTCAACATATTGTCTTTAGGAGTGAAATAGCATCATCAGCATATATCGTTGACGTAGCATATACCTACTATAAGTATTGTTTAAAGCGGTTCAATTGTGACTATAGACTATCATCAGTTAAAGTCTGGAAATTGTACCGATTTGACTATAGATTCTATCATCAGGACTCAGACCACAAAGACATTTTATGCTAATGATTGAATTTCTCCCTTCATTTGGGGGTTTTTGCATGCCCGTTTTTTGACTAATTTTTGGTCTAGATTTGAAATTTAATGTCTGAAATTGCATTTTCTTTCAGAATTCTGAGACAATGAGAATTTTAATTGGCGAAAGGTTATTTCTAAAAATAGTGGTTTTGTGTGCAGTGACAGTCAAGCGGATGTTGATGAAATGTAGTGGTTTACTTTCATTTTGTTTAGTTCAAAATTTTCATGGTCATGCCATATTGAAATCTTGTACAGAAACCAAGTATTGGCCAGGCTTACATGAGACAAATAGAAAAGTTTTCAACGAGATTTCTGTAAAAAGTTATGGAAGGTTGAATTTCGTGATTTAACATGGAAATAGTTGGCAAATGAATTGGTGGCCTGAGTCCATCAAGTATAGTTTTGTGACATCGTTGTGACTGTAGACTCTGTTGTCAAGTATTGTTTTTGAGTCGTATTGTTTTGACTGTAGCCTCTATTGTCAAAGGCAGTTTGAGGTAGTATCGTTTTAACTATAGCCTCGATTTACAAGTTTTATTTTTTGCACCAGTAATGTTGTGACTGTAGACTCTATTGTCAAATGTGCGTTTGAATTTGCAGCGTTGTTATAGACTTTAACATCAAGTGCGGCTTTGGTGTGGTAATTTTGTGTTTGTAGACTCTATTGTCAAGCGTATAGGCATTACTATAGATTAGGTTTGGTACTTTTCCAACTTTAAACTTCAACTTCAAGCTATGCTTGAAACGGCGTCGTTGTGAACTTGTTGTTTTGAAGCGGTATTATTGTTTACCTTAGACTCTATTATCAAGTATGGTTTTAAATGTTGTTGACTATAGTCTCGAGTGACCAGACCAGACACGTAATTTCCTCGCCGTCGTGTTGATTATATAACGAAATGAGAAACTAATTAGTCTGATCTATGGTCAGATATTTAATCTTTAATATCTTTCGATTGACAAATTCCATTTAACTCCAGTACGTTTGAATCACCGTCTTTTCATAGACTATTTATTGGCCCAGTCGGACAGACTTAGGACACCGTGGTCTGGTTCATTTCAATCAATTCTGATTAAGTTGTCAATGTGGATTTAATAGTTTGAGATGTTTGAATCTTCATATTAAAAACTATTCATAATAACTATGTACAGGCCCGTAACTAGCCTACATACCTGGGGGGGGGGGGCATCGATAACTGAGAGGGGGGAAGAACAAATGACATTCTCCGATTTAACACTATCAAAAAATTTTCAGCCAGCCCCCCTCTGGCTGCGGGCCTGACTATTTATACTGTCATAGTATGAATTGAAATGGAGCACAGACAACAAAGAATCCCATAATGCGCAATGAACATTAATTTTGCAAGACATTGACATTGGCTCTTTATTTTTAATATTCATATGTCAAGAGTTTTAAAGGAAAAAAACTCTTTCCTTCACAGAACCTCGATTTATTTTCATATCTATACGTCCAGGTGCCGGTTTTTGTAAGATTCGGTATTCTGATAGTGCACTATTATTATGATATTATGCTATGTCAACGCCACCCGAGGAACTCAAAGAGTGTGTCAGCAACACATTAGCTTCACAGCACGAATCAAGTCTGACATAGATATAAATCTAATACATCATTCAAACAGTCAATGGACATCATCAGACACATCAGAAGCCTTTTGGTCGAAAATCTATGATCCGACTTCTGCTGATGTTTGTTATAGGACAATAAGCCATGGCTTCGTGAACTAACTGTTGTGCATGTTAAAGATCCCTCGACACGTTAATATAGAAAGATTAGGTTACTACCGCTAGTTACAGAATGCACACTTGTCTAAGTTCTATACCCCATATGCTATGGTTTTGCAACTCCACAGGAAGTTAGGAACTACTTGTAAACGTATTCCAGGCTTATTTACAAATAAGCATTAGAAAAACGATCAAAGGGTGAGAAATAGCAAGACTTGTGACATGAAACATGGAAGTAATGAGAAGAGATTTTCAAATCAATAAATCAAACATTGCCCTTCACTGTTATTATACTGAATGAAACACGTCCATCTAAGCTCGAACTGAACGACTCTGGCCCTCGGACCAATGAGTTACCTAGTGAACCTTTCAGCTCTTCATTAAGGCGATGTATTCCGGATACTGAAAGCTGACTTTGAGCTCTGTCCTGCAATGGATATTTTGTTGTAGGTAAGTTTGTTGTAAGTTGATTACTATATAAAATCATAAGAGAATTTTCATAACAATGAAGCACAGTATCTCGGTCACAGTACACCTTGAGATTCACATGACACCTCGTGAACACAATCCGTGATGAGAACTGTATGAACTTGATAATGAATGTTTAGGAATAATAATATTTAAAACCCAATGTATGGATATTCGAGTAAAAATAATCATTATTTATGGTTTGTTTGAGAAATCGACAGATGTATTGTAGCCTAATGATGTCAGTGAATACTCTTTATGTACTTTACTGAAATTTTTAAAGATTTAAATAAGGTCAGATTCGATTTCTAAATATTTATTGTGTTCACATTAATAAGGGGAAACAGTAATTCTGTCACAGTATTGAAGGAAAAGAGCTAAATTGGTCACAGAAATAACGGTACAAAGTAATTTGGTATTTTGGTCACAGTATAAGGGCATAAGTTTCTGACACTGATACGTCGTGGACCAAATTTCCTGATACTGTGTTAATATAAGAATATAATTTTAACGTCGCCCATCAGAATGATAGCGTCAGAATTTGAAAATATGAATTAAACGTCGTCCAGCAAAATCAAATCGTTATAATTTGAAAATATAATTTTAAAGTTGCACATCAGAATCCTTGCGTTATGATTATTTTATAATGTCAATATATCAATGTGTTTAATCTGGTATTGCTCCAATTTCCAAGTCTGATATGCTCTATTCCAGACATGATAATTAACTCTTGGAATTTAAGAGCACGATCTGCTTTGAGAGTAAAACCTTAATTAATACTACAATTATACGGAAATAGACATCTAGCACGTAAAGATCAGTCTAATTTATTGTCTTTTTAATTGTTCCAACTGGGATGACAATAGATCAGGTCATTGTACACATATCGTCCTTGGTTTGGCTGCAGAGAGTATCGGGGAAATATAGAATTGCGTTCGCAGTCAACAGATGAAGAATTATTATCAAACCGCTCGTTTAGTTGTGTTGCTGTTTATACTAATACGCCCAGTTGTATAGCATATAATAGAGCATATGACATGAAAGCGAATCATTCTTCTTATTGCTGCAATTAGACCAGTTGTATATTGTATAAAATATAGCACTGCATTCTTATTGAAAAATAGAAAGCAAATCTTTCCTGTTGTTGCTGTTGCGAGATCTGAACTAAATACGGATATTGTTCTTAATACTAAAATGGATAAGGTCATCGTTCAAGTACCATTTCTCGAGCTACATATTGTATCAAGCTATATGATCTGATTCCAACGTATTTTTCAATGCTCCCAATTGATTTTAAAGTTGAAATATTTTCTGAACATGCCTTGCGTCCAAAACCATTATAGTTTAGCCGATCAGAAAGAAAGAAATAACTATATTTAACATGGATAAAAGAAAAAGATTCTTTCTACCGACTGGTCCTTGTCCGAACCTGTTGGCATTGATCTTTCCCGATTTATCCGTATTCATTACAGCTGGAAATCATTGCTCGGTTCGTAACTCTGGGCAAAATATAAACAAGTACAATAATCTATTTTATATATACAGTAATTGAAACTGAACAAATGATGGTGTTAGTCAAATATAATAAATTCGAGGGTCTGTCCGATGACATTGCCATGGAACTATTGTTGGCACCGTAGAATCCTTTCAGAAACACGAATGATTAAACCTGACCATTTCAGATTCGAATTGGACACGATTTGCCTTGATCCTGCGTTATTGAAATTTGGAAGAGGATATCATCCCTATGAATCTATAGTAAGACAAGAGACGTGCTAAAAACAATGAAATAGACAGTCCGAAACTCTACAGAATTGGCTCAAATCCCGTCGTTTGGAAGGAATCTCACATACACGCAAGTTAATATAATCATAGCTCATATATTTCAGTTTTCAAAGCTCCATTTAAAATATGTTCTTATTGAATCAAGTGGAATTCACATATAGGCTACTCTAAGTCTTTTATTACTTATAACTTAATAAGTCTATAACTTAATAAGTCCTTGGCTTTTAAAATAACATTGTTTGATAGTCCGTTACACAACCCACAAGGCAAAAGATAGTGGACTACGTCTACTGCTCACATTTGTACTGAATTTTGTTTGAAGAAGTAAAAACGAACATCAGTGTAAAAAGCACACACTAAGACAGACGCCCGGATCAACCAGAGAGTTACCTATAGATTACCTTACACTAAATCTGCTCACAATGTAGAAAATGGAAGTACAATAAAAAGGTTCTGCATTTATGCGGAAAAACCGAATTGTTGAAAACATAATTAAGCCTTTCATTGTAGCATAACATTCAACTAAAATAGCCTCAAAGCAAAACAGATAATAGAGTCAGAGATTCGGACTTACAGTCTAAAAATATCCAGTCTTATTAACGAATGCTTGGTCACCGAGTCGCGGGAATTGAACCAACCTCACGATTCAAGAGTCAAGTCTGTTGATTTCGCAGTGGAAGTATCACGATCGTCTGTTGTTACATTCGCCTGTCTGGTTGAGCCTTATTCAGTCTTAACCAATATTTATACTTCGTGACCTATACCTGACACTGCTCATTGAAAACAATACATAAAATTGCTCACTGACCTCGTTTTACTTTTACTCTGTGACTATTTTGTGAATAAATTCAGCCATTGTTGATTAATATTGAATTCATATTTAGGGTAAGAGATCATATTAAATAACAAAAAACAATATTATGGTATACCGCTGGGTTGTATTGTGCACAAATTTTCTATAATTTTCTACAATGCGCATTGTCATCATCATGATTTATACGTAATTTAACGTTGTGTACAACCCAGTTGTAAACCGGTGTTTCGTTATCTAATCTATATAAAGGTACGAAGAAATTGTTGGGTTGTTTTTTTTTAACAGAATGCTTGAGAAGCTGTATTTTATCTTGGAAGACTAAATTCCATTACAGCTTAATTGCCTCTCGCTGAATTGACAGAATATCATCAACCCACAACTGCAAAAAATCAAGAAGTTGGTTGAAAAAGAATGCTGTAGCTTAAACGACATTAAAACGATTTCAGAATGCAAGAATGTGATCAGAATACGGTTAGAATCATTTTAAATCATCTTAACTTTTTTTCTGATTTTTTCAATCAACTTGTAGTTCTAGACATGTTTTCGGTTTGTACACATGGCGTATTTCCAGATTAAACAAACAGAAAGAAACTATTAGGCAAGGTATATCTCCCTGAAACTGTACATGTATTAGGCATATATATTATATAACTATGCTTCCTCATTCATACAGGGCTAAAGCAGTGTTTAATAATTGTAAAAGTTAGGGTAACAAGTTAATATTCTACAAAAGGCACGGTGACACGGGGTTTAAGCAGTGGCTGTTATCCGAGTAGTAAATATTGCGTGATGATAAAACGCATACTAGTTGGGTATTATTACAGTGATTAAATAAGCCTTGACATGGCATAGCAGTGGTTAACATGGTTGATAAAATCAATTGATATACCGCTAAGTGTTAGAACACAGTAGTCTTTGAAAAGGGAACTTATTTATTTATCTATATTTCTATATCCTAGTGAAATTAAAGCCATGAGTACTATCTGAATAGTATACTATATTATAATACTGTAATAATAATGTATATTGCTTTGGAATGTCATACCGTTTTCAAGGCCTTTGATACTGCGAACCTTAAAGCTCCATTTTATTCTATTTCTTTTATGTAGAAATAATTATTTCTAAATAAAAATAACATATTTTATTATGTTTAGCCCCATTTAACTTCATTTCTTTTATATTTATAATAATTATTGCTTATAAAATAAAATATTTTAGAAAAAAGTAAAGTGGCAACAGTTGATGTTGCTTTGAGAATTCTTTAAATGTTCATTTGTTCTTATTTGTAATTACATGGCCAATTCTCAGTGTAATTTTATCCAAGGTTTTTCAATATCTACGTGATACAAAATAATATAGATGTAATTTTAATATAAAAGATGAAAACACTGAAAACACACTACTATACAATATTTTACTCTTCCAATTAACATTTTATTTTTCACTCGTTTTATATTTATAATATTTTTTTCATTTGATTTATTTTTTCATGTTCTTAATATTTTCAATTTACATTTAACAATTATTTTGATATTGTGAAATCATTTATAGATAGATTGAGCATGCCAATAAGCATCATTTCTTGGGGGTACAATAAAACCCCTTTAAAATTACTAAACCTAAGAGTGTATTAGATTAAGTCACTAACCGCAAAATATGCCTGAATTACATAAGGCCTCCACGATAAGTGAAGTCGTCAAACACTTAGTTTTACTTGAATTGCTGGAACCACAGACATTCGATTGAAAAATGAGATGATGCATATTGATGCTATCAGTGTCTACGATACACATAAATAATTTAGAAAATATGTTTACTATCACTATTAATACACCCCCGTTATGACTAATAATGTTTAATCGTTTAATTATTTATATAACGGTTTCTAAATCTTTTATTTTTACAGTTTTTTTTTTACATTTATTAGCATTTAAATAAAAGGCCATTATAAATCCTGAAAGAGGGATGCAAAAAACAACAACACTTATTTTGATTTTGTTGCCAGAAATAGAGTTTCTAATTATAAGCTCGTGTCATCTTTCATTATGTTGAATCGTATTTCCAATAAAAATAATATGTTTCTTAAACAATACAAAAACTCTAAATAGATGTGGTTTATTTAGAACTCGAGAATCATCACAGTTTCACTAATCTGTTCTTTAATTCCTTTGTCTTATTAAAGATTAATTTACTCAAAATACATCCATTTATTTTTAGCTATGTTTGTCTTTGAAATTTGATTGATGCAAAGGAAATGGAATTTTCATTGACTGGACCTAAAATAGTGTGGATTGATTTATTCTGTATGACCGGTTAATATTCAAGTATATTTATCACTTATCAAAACAAACTTTTGTTGGTAACTCAATGATATATACAAAGCAGGGGAGTGAAGAGGGGTAGGTGAGGGAGTGAGGAAGGTATGAGGGAGGGGTGGGATTCGGACAGGGGAGGGATAAGAGAGTTCCAATATATCCACTAAATTCCACATTCTGATGTTTATATACAATCGTTTTGAATTAAGAAAGCTTCGTCGCGTATTTACTATTATAAAAAAAATTACTGGCCCATTACTGGGTGAGGGAGTGAGAAAGATCTGTGGGAGGGGTGGGACTGGGACAGGGGAGGAATAAGAGAGTTCCAATATATCTTCTACGTTCAACATTCTGTTTTATGTGATGTTTATATATAATCGTTTTGAATTTAGAAAGCTGCGTCGTGTACAGTTAAGTAACAGGCAATGTATTTTCGATTATAAAAAAATTATTGGCCCATTTAATAAGTCGTTTCTTTAAAAGGCTACACATATATCCCCCCCCCCCCACCACACCCAACAAATAATTGGAAGCAAACGTGTTTTATTGTGTAGTATTGGGTCTTGTGAACAACATAATTATCAAACGTTGTACGAAAATTTCTTCCAATTTTGTTTTATGCCAAAGGGAAGCTGTTTGCGGAAGTGAAATATACATAAGTTATATTAATTAATGAAAGCAACAGGTAATTCTTGTAATAAAAAAACACCGGTAAAGTCATGCTGAAGTAGACATATTTAAACCGATAATCTCTATAAATAAAACATTAAAATCAATATATTCATAACTTCCAAACATATCAATCATACCGAACAAAAAGGTGGTAATTTATTAACCGGCATGATAGTAAATAGTTCTTCGTGTTAGCCCGCCGTGTACATATTCATCAAACATCTCTTTAACCATCCTTTGACATTTTGATGACACACAACTCACTTGTGTCTTCCTGGATCTATTTCTGGACGAACAATAACAAAAATATTACCATATCATTATAATTAAATAGTTAATCTGTTATAGTACAACGACTGAGGCTTTGTATAAACATTTCGGAAGTTAATGAAGTATCTTTACAACATGACATACACACCCTGCCACTTCCGTCTCTTCTTCTAACTTTAGTTCACTTTATCATAATCAATACCACACCAACAAGCGTGTCATTGCGAAAATTATCAATTACTAAGTTAGATTTCAGGACTGGTGCCATTCCATATACTAAATATTATATATTGGGGTATCTGTTTGTGTGTGTGCGCGCGTGTGTGTGTTTGTCTTTTCAACTTTTTCTCACACAATCAATAAGTTTATCTAATTGTTGTGACCTAAGCTAAAACCACCCACCCTAAAACAGAAATTGCCCATTTATTTAACCTTGCTGTAATGTCAAACCTCTAGCGTCGTTCAAGTGAACACAATAGAATATTTTTTATACTATATCAAGAGCAAAGTTATAATTAAAAATATAAAAATAGCTGATATTGTTACCAGCTTATGTGATAAAATGATAACAAAATGGTCCTTTGTTATCGATATTATACGTTCAAAATATTTAAAAGATATTATCGAAAACTTAATAAAAAGGAAACTCAACCGAATCGTTTATCGTAAAATAGTAAAACAAGAAAAAATCACCCTTTCGGAAAGTTTTTACCAGTCTGTAATTTCCAAATGGCCATGAAGATTTATAAGTATGTACCTAAAAAAGATCAATGAAAAGTTGCTGGCGTATACGTCAAGAAATATGTCAACGAAACTTATATAAAAATAAAGACTCGAAAACTTGCTAGCGTGTAATCCAGAAATACTTGCTAGCCCGTACGTCTAGAAATAATGGCTAGCGTGTACGTCGAGAAATTTGTCAACGCAAACTTGCTAGCGTGTACGTCGAGAAATTTGTCAACAAAAACTTGCTAGCGTGTACGATGAGAAATTTGTCAATGAAAACTTGGTAGCGTGTACGTTGAGAAATTTGTCTATGAAAACTAACTCGTGCCAACGGAGCTTAAACACCTTTTTTTAAAATAAAATACAACACATGTGCAGAGATTATATGGAATATTTTCACGGCCGTTTATCAGCTGTTGAAGTGGGATTAATAAACAAATACAATATTTTTCTGAACAAATACCTAGTTTTGGTCGATTAGGTCTATCACGGTCAATTTACAGCTAGGTACAATCCTAATTCGATTTCTAACACCTGGTCTAGGGCATGATATGAAGGAATTCTGGTTGAGTTATTGGATGGAAGTGTTGGTGAAGTCATGAAACCTACACTATCCTAGCGGTAGCATTAGGCTATTTCCCAACTCTTAAACTTTTGACAGTCAGAGCCTAATATACTGATCAGATAATAAAGTTTACAAAACAAGGACTAATTTCTCTGTTACCCTTTAAAGAAAACCAAGAATGATTTTACAATTTAAAGTTATACTGCGTCTTAGACGAAATATTAAATTTCAGTTTTCAGAAATGGTCAATATGAGTATATATTTAACAGTGAACTTACCTGGTTTCATACAGTAACAGAATCCCTGTAAAATCGGGAACATTCACAAAAATAAGTAATATAATTATTGAAAAACGCTTGATCTATTTATTAAGCGTTTTACATTAATCAATTGCACTTTTATGGATAATTACTAAGTTTTTTACTAAGAATTCTATAAGGATTATGTTATGTTATTTTATGAGAACAGGCATATCAACTGAGATTATATTTTCTTATCAGCCAAGTTTAAGATTTTAAAATTTTATGTTCATTCTAAAACCCAGTATTCCTTTAACAAACATATATATATATATCTGTGTTGACAGGCAAATACGTATTTTAAAACTAGTTTGTTATTGTTGCAAATATAGATATATTTATATATCTGATAGCAATATAGTAAGGAAGTAAATCTCTATTTCATTTCGTTTCCAATTAAAGATCTAAATGAAATTACTGGGTATAAAAGTTAGGATGATATAAAGTATTACCATATCAATATTTATTCTTAATTACAACTCTATGTTAGTTTGTTATCAGAAGTTTTATCTCTCGATTGGTTAGAAACCATGATATTACTCAAATTACACGGCGATATTAGCTAACAGTTGGATTGTCCTTAAATCAAATGCGATATATATGTAATACATTTTTGCAGCCATCTACTTGATCGCCGTAACACTGTCCATCTAATACTTGTGTATGTTTTTTTTCCAATATCATCTATTATATCGCTCACAGGATCTGAATTTTAGACATAGTATTGTACCTGAATCTGACCCATGTAAAATACAGAGTGTATTGCTGTCCCCATGGGCTGAACGTTAGACAGAACTATCTAAATTATAGAATTCAGTTTTATTTGCCTCATACAAAAATTCGGTTTTCGAAGATTCAGCTACGGATCTCAGGGTTGAAAAAACTTGATATTATTTGTAAGAACTATATATTAACATTGTCTTATGGGTTGTATTGGGTGATGCCTCCTCTGTTCCCAATTGTGAGTGATACAGATCGAAGGAAATGACACGTAAAACCGTCTAGTCGTTCGAATAATTAAACCCTTAGGAAATCGTGAAAAGTGCACTCTAAAAAAATCTTCTGGAAATCGAAAATAAGAATAGGATTAGGTCGCTGATGGTAAAATTCCTTAATTGCACTCAACATGGAGTTCTGCAGCTAATGCTTTTCTGAAACATTATATGACTGATCAAAATCTATTCAGATACTTCTGAAAGTGATGCGTCTACATATCTTCTCTTCCTGTTTATTGCCAATAACACAAGGAATATATTGCGTTATTTCCGAGTAGAATATTTGTCACGAAATTCCTGCAAGCTCAATGATAGTGATATGCCAGATATTTTGGCATATAATCCAAAATCCCATCACAGAATGAGACACGTTGTCATAAATTTGATCGGAATAAAAATTAAAGTGTTTGCAATATAACAATTTTAATGGCTGATCGCAATTCATATCAACAGCAAAATACAGTGTCTTGAATTTGCACTTATCGTCATGACATGAAGGCATTATTAAGAAATGAACCATTTGTCAAAAATTCCATAACAACGTTGGAGATACCTTTAATATTTAAAATAATTCTCATAGTATATAATTATTTCAGATTAGTTTAAAGTTAAAATATTCTGACATTAGATTTTAGGTATACTCTAAAACAATTATCTTCTTTAGAATTATTTAGTCTTTTTTGGTATTTCAATTATATACCCTTTATAAGAAAATGAATTCAAAATCGCTTGAAAATCTAGCCATATCCCAGTACAAATAAGTGCAAAACCAAAACAACACGAGGAAGTTAGGCACCAACGTCAGTCAAAGTAGAATATTGTGAAGCAAACATTAGTCTTCTCTACAGACTGCATGTATAAATCTAATTATCGTTTCGTTTCATGTTTCTTATACATTCCATAATTTTGGAGAGAAAAAAAAACCGAAACGAAAAGAAACAATTATTTTTTTTTTTTAAAATGCAGAAACATGACCAATCTATCAATTCCGTGGCAAATCAAATAGATCAATCACATTAATATCGAAGTTAAAACTAATACAATTTCAATGTAAAAAAAACTGAAATGGTGCCAAACATTCTCTTTTAAGAAAAAAGAGTTTAAAAAATTGACTTATTTCATTCATTCACACTCTAAAAGATTAATAAGTAAGCATACTGACTGGATATAGTGTAACATTGACCACCTTTATAGACTTCTCGACAGTTGTTCACACACAGGAACTTGTTACTTGATACAAGTAAAACGATGTCAATCTATAGAAACTATATGAGTTAACACGCCTCATTGTACCAAAAACAGCAGGCTATTTATGCACAATGCTGGATCATTAGCATTTCAAGTTACATGTACTTTTTTCTCTTTAAAAATCATCTTTTTTTTTTGTTTACCTTTTACCAATGAGTATAATCACTTATAATTTGAAATTCTTGGTATCGTTAAAATCAAAACAACCATCAAACCCAAAACATGCTTTAGACATGCTGAAGACATGCCGTAAATATGCCGTAAACGTGTACTTTACATGTACTTTTTCTTTATTATTTTATTTATGACAAGGCAATGTGGCAATAAAAACCTTACGGATCAACAAAACGTGTTTCTGAATAGGGTTTATAGCAAACCGACACCCATCATAAAAAACAAGGTCTGTTACTCGATACCCAGTCTTGAAGCAAACATACATCATAATAATAATATCCATTGCAAAATCAGGAACACGAGAAATTACACGAGGAGCATTATATCAAATTAAATGTACTTGATCTTCGAATGATAGTCCGAGTCTAAAGTAACTCGTTACCCGTTCACAAGAGACAAACTTCATACTGTACTTCTACAATAAGTCATCGTTAATGCTTCGTTAATATCTGTATCAAGGGTTATATTTTTAGATTTTTAACACTCAAGCTACCGTTGAAATATCGAAGTGTTTAATGATAGGCTTAAACAAGACTGTTCTGTGATTCTCAATATCTTAATATTTGCTTTACCAATTGATATTAGTTCTTTTATCAGTTATTTCAGAGATTTTGTTGAATTGTAGGAACTCAAAATTTCTATTCAAGTTTTATCAGTAACTGAAATTGATCTCTATCAGTTGGTAAAGTAAATATTTAGACGTTATAATCCCTAAAATTCTATCATTTCCACTAGATACTTTTGTAAAGAGCATAATCGTTGTTGATTGCTCACAACTTGGCCACTTAAACAAATTGAACTTAGGCCAGGACACTTTTGTATAAGCCTATCTTGAGAAGGTTTAAAAGGGGTGTTTTGGAAGAGCCGCTAGAAAATTGGAAGATACATTCGTCCGTATTGACACACTTAAAGAGAAAAACGTTTTTATATAGGATGCCTGAAGCCACACTTTTAACATTTATTCGTAGTCATCACATCGCAGACAGTTTTCAAACACAGAGTCCTTTGAGTTGAGTAAGAACTAAGCAGTCTTCACAAAGACGTTATTTTTTCAGTAAATAATCGCTCTCGGCTGTTCTTTCTATGGTTCGCACCATTTTCCACTAACGGAGGCGCATATTCCGATTTGTTTACCTTTTTAACAGGTGCGCGAAAACTATAAGTCGGAGTAGAGTTCTCCAAAACACATTTAGGCAAAATAATTTTACGAAAGGCTTCACGAAATTCTGAGTTAAAAATGCTGTATATGATGGGGTTTAACGATGAATTGACATACCCTAACCACGTTAAAATCTTGAACACTAAAGGTTGTATACATGAAGCACAAAATGCTGCAATTAAATTCACAGTAAAAAACGGCAACCAACATAATAAAAACACACCCATAATAATCCCTAATGTAACGGCAGCTTTATGATCCGAAACTTTAGACGAAACCTTTTTATCCGTTCCGTTTACATTGAAACGTTCCGCCGTATGCGTCCGTTTAATACTTTCAACGTGTTTGCGAGCGTATAAATACAAGCGACAATAAATTGATATCATAACAATACAAGGTATATAAAAACTAATGGTCGAGGAAACCACTGCATAAATAGGATTTAATTCAAAAATACACATGTCTTCGTTCGTCTGGGGACCTGCCCCTTCACCGGGATCTTGGTGCCAACCCAAATGAATGGGCACGAAAGATATGAGTAGGGATAAAACCCAAACTATAGAAATAAATAACATAGTTCGCCTACCAGTCATCCAACTCTCATAGCGGAGGGGGTCCTTAATATGTATAAACCTATCCAAACTAATAGCACACAGATTTAAAATTGAAGCCGTCGAGCACATAATGTCCGCCGATATCCAAATCTTACAAAATATTGCTCCAAATTCCCAAGTTCCTTGTATATCGTTAGCTAAAGCGAAAGTCATCACCAGAACGGCCACGAGTAAATCAGCAATGGCTAAAGACACAATGAATAAGTTTGAATTCCGTTTTAATTTCCGATCAGTAAACACTGCTACACACACGAGAATATTTCCAGAAATAGAGATAAAAATAAGAGAAGCCAAGATGACTCCAATTCCCACTTTTTCAGTCAAATTGAAACTCTCAGTTGAGATTTTTTCCGAATTGTTTCCCTGAAAACCCTGACCGACCGTATCATGAGGCGAGATGCTGTAAGTTGGAACTGTCCAGTTGGACGCCATCCTTACAGTGATATCGGATGTCACTAATCCTCGCCACATTTAAACACGTCCGAACATTGAAGTTTGAAGGTGGTTCCATCACCCATCCGACCGTCCTCACTACCATAGGATAAACTGGCTCAATTGAAACTACCGCCACTAAACGCTTCCAATAATCTCTCATAAATACTTGAGCGGTGAACAGTGCTTAGTGTTTCAGATCGATCTCACGTACTGCCAGACGAGTAATATTTCTAACAAGTAGTTTCCTTTCCACTTGTCCATTCAATCACCAAGTTTAGAATGAGACTTTTAAAGTGTTCGATAAGTTAGAAAACTTGTAATCACTCAATAATTAAAGAGATTTTTTAAGTGTTCGATAAGTTACAATTCTTGTAATCACTCAATAATGTGAAGACATTTTTTACTTCTGAATCTTTTGATTTCTCAAGTGAACACTTATTGGCTAGAATTGTCCAGATTTAAACTGAAAACTTTCCGAGTTCAGTAACTGATAATATCTTAGTTAAATCACCTGAAAATGCCAGTATAATTTAACGAAACGCTGTTAAAGCCCAAGAAAAATGGTAATATCATTTCACACTTTTGGTTTATATTCATCCAATATAATTAGATTTCAAAACGAGGAGGAGAGTTCCATCCCACAGATCTGTATCTTATTGGGTGACGAAATGGCCCGAGGGACAAGTCACACTTTTCTCAATGTTAACTCCTCAATTGTTAAATTTAATCGATCAAAAATAACCTAATTTCCAGTTATTTTGGGAAACGTAAGACTGTAACGTATCGTAACGTTATCTGTAGCGTAGCTGTAACGTTAGAGCGACTACAATGTTCTGTTAAACGTACACGGATACTGTAACTGTCCAATAAGGTAACGTAGTGTATTATTCAACGCAACGTAACTGTTCAGCTCAATGGCTGATTCGCACAACACAATCACTTTTTTCCCAACTTAGTAGTCGATTTCATTATTCATTAGATCTCCACATCAATGTTTTACTAAAAATAAAATTCAAAGTGTGATCTTTTAATTTCTAAAACCGCTATTTTATTGGATTTTCTTATAACTTTTACAAGTGGTAAGGTTTCTTATTTCTCTCGCTTTCTTCTTATAACTCCAGCCTTTATTTCGTGCGTTTACATTTATATTTTGATTTTAAAAATCCATAAAGTTTCTACGTGTTTCAATGTCACATCATTCAATTGTCAATAACTGCTACTTTAAAGACTTTAAAAAAAATATTTAAATAAAAAAAGGCTGTACCTTGTTTCTAACTTGGTTCACTTAAATTAATATAAAAACGTTTGGAAACTGTTTCGTTTCCGGATCATTTCTCTTACCTTTATCAAAAAATAATAAAGTTCTAAATTCCGTAAAAGGTATCGTTTGAAGACGTTCACAAAATCACTTAAAATAGTACTTTAGTTCTATCCGTCACATCGTATCACTTCACGCATAGTACAATGTAATAGTTATAGTATAAAGGCGTGAGAAGTGGATGCGAACAACTTCAATGGAGAAATAACATAGTTAAATCTATAACTGACTCTATATATTAGTAATATCAATCAATCTAGCCATACACAGAGAGAGAAGAGAGAGGGAGGACTTTAAACAGGTGCTTATTAAAGGTAGCTTATTCTCGATAGCTATACATATACATTTCCTCGCCACTCTTTGGCCACTCGCGATACCATTGGGGTATACTTGCAAAAATAAAAGTGGTCATCTGTACTGAACCCAACTAAGAACAAGTTGCATGATAATTGCGATCTTAATCTATGACCACGTTTCTTTTCCGCAAGCGACGATCTCATTGGTTTGAGGGTCCTTGTAGGTGTGAATATACGATGCATGGTGTCCGGTGGTATACAATAATGAGTTATCAATACATTAAAAAAAGAGAAGTATATTGTGACAGCATCGTGTCGGGCCACATCATGTCATATACCTGTTTCTTCTATTTTCAACTGAAACGATAAATCCACCGCTTACAGCGCACAGACACCCAACCCCGCCTATTGTTCATTTCAATTGCTCGATATGACGCAGATCTTCACATATGGATATATTGAATTCAAATTTTCAATATATTAAGGGCACTAGATTTTTTGGGTGCACCTGTTGGTTTCTTCGGGAAATCTGTTATGTTTAGAACCTATCGCTTCATCTCAAACGTGATTCTGAAACTATCGCTACCATCTTAATAAACGTGATTTGATACTCCGCCATATTAACCGTGATTAATGCTATATTTTTTGTTAAATAAATCAGCATTCCATCAGTTCTGTATGTTCTTATACCACGTGATAATACAAGAATTTGTACGTGCAGTTGTAATACATACTTATCAAGAAGTTGGGAAGTGCCGAGATACAACACCCATGTATACAGTGATTTCAGATAGTTGATACAGCTAATATACATCTACTATTTTAAATGTAAGGAGTAACTGAAGTAGTATTTTATGTATTCTATTTCGATTTGTAGGAAAAGTAAATCTCAAGAACTCTACTCTTCATGACCCATTACGGGTTATCGAAGTGATCGATATTCCAGGAAAACCAGAAGTGTCCTATTGGAAACAAAGACTGCAGTGTCTCACGGAGTTGGATTCTTGAAGGTCCGGGGCTAAACCCTGACAGAGGTCAACTTATACCTTCGGATCTGTATCAATATTTCTGTTGCTGGTTGCCTTGGGATACAATAGGCGCTAACTGTGATTCCAAATGCGTAGCTCATACACACAAGCCTCTGAGAAAGTTCCCACCCGAGATAATTTGTCAAAAATAAACCCAATTTTCATTTTGACGACTGACGACACCATTGGAAGCTGATGTAGAAACAGGGTCTCTAGGTGTTTACATTGGGCAATAAACAGAGACACCATTTGTACTTTAAAGATCCCTTGACAATTCAGCAATATCACATTGTCAGTGTTAGTTAACACAGAGACAATGGAGTATTTTATCAAATCAAAAAGTCGTAAAGCCAGCTGTTAAACTTTACAACTAAATATAGAAAAAAAATATTGAAAATGTGATTAGGTGTTATGTATATAGACCAAGTTAAAATAGTCAATTAATTCTATTTTAATGCAAAAGTTTACTGACTTGTAAGGATCTGTCCTTGAGAAAATCCACTGGCGAGTACAAGACTTATTGAAGTAAACATGTAGGCGACTTATTTGGTCACTCCTCTTTGCACACTGCATGGCGTGACGCTTATCAATTAGCATACACCATAAAAAAAGGTGGGCAATAAATAATGCAATCTGACCTCTGCGTGTCTTGTCGATTTATTTCAATTAAATTCATACCATTTCGTTTGACATTTTTCCTATCACCATGGGAGATGATGGTTGTCTTTTACGGCTAAAATTTAGTAGTTTTATTAAAAGGGAATTATCACAGTGGTACAAATCACAATATTATTGCGACACTAATACACAATTAGCCAATACGCTGTTCGTAAAGTTAATTGGAACGTCTATTAAGGAATGGTTAGAGTCAATCTATAGTGCTGCTGGAGAAATTGATCTACTTATTACAATGGACAGTGGTTGGTACTAAACGTGCAGCGACCAAAGTGTGTTACGAGGTCGACGATTGTCTAGTGCAACTGATTTGTTATATGAAGCCCGAAAACTATGTCAGGAACCGTTTATCGTTGTCCTAAGGTTTCCTACTAATAACTTAATTCTGTCGATTCCTGGGTGGTTGATGTTCGTCTATCTATAATCATCTTACTCAAAACGCACCATGGTCTTACTCAAAAATGTAGGGTGGTGTATGACTATAGGCTCTGAAAACATTGTTTGGCCGCTGAAACAATTCTGACAACCGACTAATTTCATTACACCATAACCCAGTGCCCTCAAACAATCAGGTTTGACAACATGCATGCTTAACAACGCCACTGCCTCTTGTCTTTTTGTACCTTTGCGATTTGTTAAGACTTTTGAAGAAATAGAGAGTATACAGACGTTTCGGTTATGGCACTCATCTAATCACAAAAACACACCTTCGAATCTTTCAAAATTAAGAATTTGACTATTTCATTCTGAGCTTCAGTTTCAGTTTTGGGTTCATATCGAGAAATGTATGTACGTCTATGTACGTACTGTATATAAGTATTTGGCCCGAATCTGTCAGAATATTTTTATTGAATTTAAAGAAATATATATTATATATATTGATGTATTGGTGACATCATGTGAACAGGTGTATTAAACAGGTAAAATAATATAAACCGTTTTATTTACATACATGTATATTTATTGTTATATATTAGATTTTATTTTAATACACTTTATATATTAAATTTTATTTTATTGAATATTTACTTTTTATGATGCCGAGTTATTTTTTATTTTTATTGAATTTTATTGTGAAATTATAGCCGAAATAACATAAAATATTATGGAAATAGAATACCATTACACGCATTTTCATTTACTTTTGAATGGGATATTTCACACTCAGTCGTAAAATGGCATAAAACTTAATATTGATGAGTATTGTCTAAATTTAGTTTGAATGATAACCCTAAGAAAGCAGTACAATGCATGTAAAATGTAATCCGGCAGGATGATCAAAAACTAACTATGTGATATATTACCCGACATGCGTTGTATATGAATTGTATATATACTAAGAATGCCGATATCCTTCGCAAATATATTCAACGAACAGATCAGGGTCAGATTTGTCGGGCAATCGCAACACCCGCTACACGTTTTTTTTTTTTTTTTTTTTTTTTTTATTAATATACGATGAAGTGAGGTTTCGAAGTCATATGACTAGAAAAATATTACTCGCCAGATGTGTTATGGTCAATAAAACCAATCAATAAATGAAGATCGATTACTGATGCTCTGACTATAATCTGATAATGGCCCAGTTGGGAAGTGTGTTTTTCTTACCTCAACAAAGATATTTTGAATGCAGTAAACAGAAAGAGAGACTAAAAGCTATTCAAGTCCTTGACGTTTCGATGTATTATTGGTTTGGGGTGTGGGGGGGGGGGGGGGGTATTGAGTCACACAGGAACTCAATGATAACAATGTGGGTCAGATGGAGTGAAAGCACAACGCCAGGTCAGACACAATCTGGTAATTTGTGTTTTGGAGACAACAGTATAGAAGCGCCATTGGACACAGTTCCAAATACAACAGTTCATTGACAAAGTAGAATTGAGCAATTCCGCAATTATAATTATTTTCGTCTAAAATCATTTCGTTTTGATAATTTCAAGACGTGTTACACCTGCAGTTTAAACGATTTTCTTGATTAAAAAAATGTGCGATTGATGCTACAGGCATATTTAGTACTTTTGATTTGTCAACTTTAATGTTAATTTGTTTCAGCCAATAAAATACAGGATAAACCTTTCTTTAGAAAGACAGGATTGTTAAATGTAGAATATTTGCCTCTATTGTCATATTGTCCATCTTGAAAGATTTGGGATAAATATTGGGCTCATTCATTGGGTGCAAGTGCCGAGCAGGGCTTATAAAATTTCCAAAGGAGGCTACAGGATTTTCTTTCACAATATAAAATTATTAAAATCTGAAAGTGAGCCTCATTGACTAGGTTTGACATCATTTCCATTAATTTTTAATCGAAGCGCATTTTACGTCTTAAAATATTCAATACAAGACAGGTGTCTATGAATCAATAATCTCAATCAATTATTATCGATTATTTTTAAGATATTGAATAACATCAATATTAACACATTTTCTGATATGTTTTTTTCACTTCCGCTGACACCCCGATTCATTTACTGTTCTAATTAGTTGGACTAGAATCGATTGAAGAGTTTTGTGTTATAAAAAGGTTGAGTTGGTTTAATGGTAGTTTAAAATCAATGAGAGATAAAACATCTGAATACCTGATGTAGGTAGCAGAGGTTGTCACACTTTTCAACTAATGAAAGAAAGAACGAACAGATGAATGAATAAATGGATAAATGAATGAATTAACGAACGAACGAAGCAAGACCGAACGAAAGTACGAACGAACAAATGAATGAATGAATGGGTGCATAAATGAATGAATGAACAACATCATGAATATACGAACGGACGAAAAGATGAATGAACACAATTATGCATGACACGTGATCAAAATAGAGGGAATTCGTCTTATTTAATCAACAAAGGGAAGTAATCAGTCAAAGAAAGGGGAGATACTATAAGATTAAAAGAATATTAATGCAATCACAGTCATAAGGGAATGCTGAATATGATGGAAATATTTTGATGAGTTTGGAAGTTTTTACATAGTGAATTAACATAACGGAAAAGAAGGCGTTCAAACGGCTCGAGAATCATTAATTTTGTGTTCTAAAGTCATGAAATATGGCGGAAACTGTAATTATTTAATGAAACATGATCTGTACAATTTTCTCGTGATCTAATTCAATTAGATATAAAGGCGATTTATGATCTATTTTGAGAGTGAAGACGACAATAAAATACCTCCACTGCCGACAAATAAACCCATGTACTGTACTTGCTTAACCAGCTTTATCTGTGATTCTTTAACTCTTCTATTAATTCTTATATTATAAGACATCTAGGAAAAAGGAAATTGGAAAAAAAAGCAACCGTACAGCTTTCATAAGATTTCGATTTTGTCCTTTTTTTTTGCCTCAAACTTTCTTTTAAATTAAACCCCTAGCAAAAATTGAACATGAACTTCCCGAAATTAAGGTATAAATATGGGCATGCATAGATATTATTCGTGGGGGGGGGGGGATAACTGTCGGGATCGAATTGGTTCAACTAGTTCCTATAGGAGTTGATCCATTGACGAACACTACAAACTGGAATGAACAGTTACAACTGAGTTGATTGATACGGTTTAGACGTTTTGTAATTTCATCGTTTAAAATTTGATTCGAACACGACATTTACGAGTTGAATTGTACGATTGATGAAGGGAATGGGATTGCTAGAATCCTACCCATAAAATGACAACTTCCCAAAATAACCAATCACATTTAATGTTATTTCCGGTTTCAGGCGGCGTTGATTGAGTTTTAACTTCCGGTACAGACATAATATGCCAAAACAATGATGGAAGAAACATAATGATAGCCTCGAACAAATTAGTGTCTTTACAAATGCAAAACAAGAGTCTCAAACGGTGGTAGACTGGGTAAACAATTCCTTAAGCCAAAACATAACAATCGATCAATTAGTCTCTTTACGATTAATATGTATTAACATACATTTAGTGAACGTGTATTATTTACCAAAGTGACAAAAAGGGATTTCTTCAACATATATACTTTCTTACCTTTCGCTTAGGGTTTCTGCTGAATGCCTTCTTCAGAAACACTTCGACGAAAGGACAATAGTATATATATTGTATTTGTTTTAACTGTTATGGGAATTTGTGATATAATTTAATGTTGTACTTATAGTATTGAAAAGGGACTTCTTAATTTAAACTAGGCCTAGAGGAAATGAAATAGAAAATTGGAAAAGTAAATACATTAAGAATTTGCTTATAAGTTAGATGTATTGTACAGTGAATTAAAAGCCAGACAAAAAAAAACCAAAAATGTTTCTTATACAATGATGAATATCAGAAATAATGTCATGCTTCCTGCAGAAGGAAACAATAGGAGGCAACATATATCTGCGTGTATTCACAAATGTTACAGCGATATTAAAGACAAAATTATTCATTTCATCGGGGATTTCAACCCATAACCTTGACCCCCTAGAGCCTGTCTGTGCCTTTTAACTTTGATTCATAATTTCATGCCAGTTGGACTCAGACATGTTTAATGGTTCTGGAGGGAGAAGCGGTAAAATATCGAACCAGATTTGATATCAAATAGCAAGACTCTCTGATTCTTATTTCGCTTTTTACCGATTCAATTTCTTCCTACGAGAATTCATTTTATCTTAAGATGTCTTTTCAAGTAAGAAAATATAATATATTGCCTTTTGCTATGCAGATGTGAGAAGAATTAAACATTGTCTAATATATAAATATTTCTGTTTCTGTTTTTTTATCTAAACATTTTTTGATTCCTCCTAAAGAAAGAATTTTTTTTCAAGAAAGTTTCGTATATCTCTGACAATTAATTTTTATCTCAACTTGCTTGAGAATAAAAGAATCCAGATCACAATGTGTTGTTCAATGTTCCTCAAACATTGGGTATATACTGAAAGGGAGCGACTGGGTTGTTGATGAAAACTGGTAGATCGGAATCTATAGTGCTGCTGGAGAAATTGATCTACTTATTACAATGGACAGTGGTTGGTACTAAACGTGCAGCGACCAAAGTGTGTTACGAGGTCGACGATTGTCTAGTGCAACTGATTTGTTATATGAAGCCCGAAAACTATGTCAGGAACCGTTTATCGTTGTCCTAAGGTTTCCTACTAATAACTTAATTCTGTCGATTCCTGGGTGGTTGATGTTCGTCTATCTATAATCATCTTACTCAAAACGCACCATGGTCTTACTCAAAAATGTAGGGTGGTGTATGACTATAGGCTCTGAAAACATTGTTTGGCCGCTGAAACAATTCTGACAACCGACTAATTTCATTACACCATAACCCAGTGCCCTCAAACAATCAGGTTTGACAACATGCATGCTTAACAACGCCACTGCCTCTTGTCTTTTTGTACCTTTGCGATTTGTTAAGACTTTTGAAGAAATAGAGAGTATACAGACGTTTCGGTTATGGCACTCATCTAATCACAAAAACACACCTTCGAATCTTTCAAAATTAAGAATTTGACTATTTCATTCTGAGCTTCAGTTTCAGTTTTGGGTTCATATCGAGAAATGTATGTACGTCTATGTACGTACTGTATATAAGTATTTGGCCCGAATCTGTCAGAACATTTTTATTGAATTTAAAGAAATATATATTATATATTGATGTATTGGTGACATCATGTGAACAGGTGTATTAAACAGGTAAAATAATATAAACCGTTTTATTTACATACATGTATATTTATTGTTATATATTAGATTTTATTTTAATACACTTTATATATTAAATTTTATTTTATTGAATATTTACTTTTTATGATGCCGAGTTATTTTTTATTTTTATTGAATTTTATTGTGAAATTATAGCCGAAATAACATAAAATATTATGGAAATAGAATACCATTACACGCATTTTCATTTACTTTTGAATGGGATATTTCACACTCAGTCGTAAAATGGCATAAAACTTAATATTGATGAGTATTGTCTAAATTTAGTTTGAATGATAACCCTAAGAAAGCAGTACAATGCATGTAAAATGTAATCCGGCAGGATGATCAAAAACTAACTATGTGATATATTACCCGACATGCGTTGTATATGAATTGTATATATACTAAGAATGCCGATATCCTTCGCAAATATATTCAACGAACAGATCAGGGTCAGATTTGTCGGGCAATCGCAACACCCGCTACACGTTTTTTTTTTTTTTTTTTTATGAAGATACGATGAAGTGAGGTTTCGAAGTCATATGACTAGAAAAATATTACTCGCCAGATGTGTTATGGTCAATAAAACCAATCAATAAATGAAGATCGATTACTGATGCTCTGACTATAATCTGATAATGGCCCAGTTGGGAAGTGTGTTTTTCTTACCTCAACAAAGATATTTTGAATGCAGTAAACAGAAAGAGAGACTAAAAGCTATTCAAGTCCTTGACGTTTCGATGTGTTATTGGTTTGGGGTGTGGGGGGGGGGGTGGGTACTGAGTCACCCAGGAACTCAATGATAACAATGTGGGTCAGATGGAGTGAAAGCACAACGCCAGGTCAGACACAATCTGGTAATTTGTGTTTTGGAGACAACAGTATAGAAGCGCCATTGGACACAGTTCCAAATACAACAGTTCATTGACAAAGTAGAATTGAGCAATTCAGCAATTCTAATTATTTTCGTCTAAAATAATTTCGTTTTGATTATTTCTAGACGTGTTACACCTGCAGTTTAAACGATTTTCTTGATTTAAAAAAATGTGCGATTGATGCTACAGGCATATTTAGTACTTTTGATTTGTCAACTTTAATGTTAATTTGTTTCAGCCAATAAAATACAGGATAAACCTTTCTTTAGAAAGACAGGATTGTTAAATGTAGAATATTTGCCTCTATTGTCATATTGTCCATCTTGAAAGATTTGGGATAAATATTGGGCTCATTCATTGGGTGCAAGTGCCGAGCAGGGCTTATAAAATTTCCAAAGGAGGCTACAGGATTTTCTTTCACAATATAAAATTATTAAAATCTGAAAGTGAGCCTCTTTGACTTGGTTTGACACCGTTTCCATTTTTTTCGAAACGCATTTTACGTCTTAAAATATTCAATACAAGACAGGTGTCTATGAATCAATAATCTCGATCAATTATTATCGATTATTTTTAAGATATTGAATAACATCAATATTAACACATTTTCTGATATGTTTTTTTCACTTCCACTGACACCCCGATTCATTTACTGTTCTAATTAGTTGGACTAGAATCGATTGAAGAGTTTTGTGTTATAAAAAGGTTGAGTTGGTTTAATGGCAGTTTAAAATCAATGAGAGATAAAACATCTGAATACCTGATGTAGGTAGCAGAGGTTGTCACACTTTTCAACTAATGAAAGAAAGAACGAACAGATGAATGAATAAATGGATAAATGAATGAATTAACGAACGAACGAAGCAAGACCGAACGAAAGTACGAACGAACAAATGAATGAATGAATGGGTGCATAAATGAATGAATGAACAACATCATGAATATACGAACGGACGAAAAGATGAATGAACACAATTATGCATGACACGTGATCAAAATAGAGGGAATTCGTCTTATTTAATCAACAAAGGGAAGTAATCAGTCAAAGAAAGGGGAGATAATAAGATTAAAAGAATATTAATGCAATCACAGTCATAAAGGAATGCTGAATATGATGGAAATATATTGATGAGTTTGGAAGTTGTTACATAGTGAATTAACATAACGGAAAAGAAGGCGTTCAAACGGCTCGAGAATCATTAATTTTGTGTTCTAAAGTCATGAAATATGGCGGAAACTGTAATTATTTAATGAAACATGATCTGTACAATTTTCTCGTGATCTAATTCAATTAGATATAAAGGCGATTTATGATCTATTTTGAGAGTGAAGACGACAATAAAATACCTCCACTGCCGACAAATAAACCCATGTACTGTACTTGCTTAACCAGCTTTATCTGTGATTCTTTAACTCTTCTATTAATTCTTATATTATAAGACATCTAGGAAAAAGGAAATTGGAAAAAAAAGCAACCGTACAGCTTTCATAAGATTTCGATTTTGTCCTTTTTTTTTGCCTCAAACTTTCTTTTAAATTAAACCCCTAGCAAAAGTTGGCCTTATAGAAAAAAAAATGGGACATGAACTTCCCGAAATTAAGGTATAAATATGGGCATACATAGATATTATTCGACAACTGTCGGGATCGAATTGGTTCAACTAGTTCCTATAGGAGTTGATCCATTGACGAACACTACAAACTGGAATGAACAGTTACAACTGAGTTGATTGATACGGTTTAGACGTTTTGTAATTTCATCGTTTAAAATTTGATTCGAACACGACATTTACGAGTTGAATTGTACGATTGATGAAGGGAATGGGATTGCTAGAATCCTACCCATAAAATGACAACTTCCCAAAATAACCAATCACATTTAATGTTATTTCCGGTTTCAGGCGTCGTTGATTGAGTTTTAACTTCCGGTACAGACATAATATGCCAAAATAATGATGGAAGAAACATAATGATAGCCTCGAACAAATTAGTCTCTTTACAAATGCAAAACAAGAGTCGCAAACGGTGGTCGATTGGGTCAACAATTCCTTAAGCCAAAACATAACAATCGATCAATTAGTCTCTTTACGATTAATATGACATTAACATAAATTTAGTGAACGTTTATTATTTACCAAAGTGACAAAAAAGGGATTTCTTCAACATATATACTTTCTTACCTTTCGCTTAGGGTTTCTGCTAAATGCCTTCTTCAGAAACACTTCGACGACTGGACAATAATATATATATTGTATTTGTTTTAACTGTTATGGGAATTTGTGATATAATTTAATGTTGTACTTATAGTATTGAAAAGGGACTTCTTAATTTAAACTAGAAATGAAATAGAAAATTGGAAAAGTAAATACATTAAGAATTTACTTATAAGTTAGATGTATTGTACAGTGAATTAAAAGCCAGACAAAAAAAAACCAAAAATGTTTCTTATACAAAGATGAATATCAGAAATAATGTCATGCTTCCTGCTGAAGGAAATAATAGGAGGCAACATATATCTGCGTGTATTCACAAATGTTATAGCGATATTAAAGACAAAATTATTCATTTCATCGGTGATTTCAACCCATAACCTTGACCCCCTAGAGCCTGTCTGTGCCTTTTAACTTTGATTCATAATTTCATGCCAGTTGGACTCAGACATGTTTAATGGTTCTGGAGGGAGAAGGGGGTAAAATATCGAACCAGATTTGATATCAAATAGCAAGACTCTCTGATTCTTATTTCGCTTTTTACCGATTCAATTTCTTCCTACGAGAATTCATTTTATCTTAAGATGTCTTTTCAAGTAAGAAAATATAATATATTGCCTTTTGCTATGCAGATGTGAGAAGAATTAAACATTGTCTAATATATAAATATTTCTGTTTCTGTTTTTTTATCTAAACATTTTTTGATTCCTCCTAAAGAAAGAATTTTTTTTCAAGAAAGTTTCGTATATCTCTGACAATTAATTTTTATCTCAACTTGCTTGAGAATAAAAGAATCTAGATCACAATGTGTTGTTCAATGTTCCACAAACATTGGGTATATACTGAAAAAGAAAACGACTGGGTTGTTGATGAAAACTGGTAGATCGGAACAGACATAAGACAAATCATTTCGACTATCAGTAGACTTGAACAGCATATTTAAAAAAACAATAAGCGATAAGTTTAGACCTTCAACACAATAAACACCAAGATTAAAAGCACATGGATAATTACAACTGTACTAAATGTATAGTCTGAATATTAAGGAATTTTTTTGAAAAAAATTCAAGTTTTCTTAAATCATTTTCAATTAGTCCAAGAAAAGTTTTCTGAGTACTTAAAAGTATGTCAAAATCGAGTTAACCTACGTTTTGACCTTGATACTATAAGTAAAGTAATGAGAGAAAATGGTCAGGTTTATTAAGTTGAAATTACTCGATTTTCAGAAGATTTTAAAGGAAATCGACCACATTCCATTAGCAGTAATTTTCCGATGAGACTTAATCAGATGGCTAAATACTTATATCGGGTGCAACCTCAGATGGTCTCTTCATCTAAGTCAAACATACAAATTTCTAATAGGTGCCAATACAAGAAGGCTGCTGTTTCTTAAATATCTGAGGGGTTTCTGTTCTGCTAGCTATGTCAAGTTTAATTCTATCTTGGGTTAACAATGATTATTCCAATAGCTTATGGATGTAAGATGAATATACCAAATTAGCATTTCTAGACATATCGACCTGCCGACTCATCAGTCTTATAGATATCTAGAAAGTTGACATAGGTTAGTGACACTGAAAAAGGTTTTTGTTTAAAATCTTAAAAGCCAGTGTATGATGATCTATATGTTTCGGTTACAGCGTTGGTTTTACATGACGTCGTGTGGTTTGGGCATAGAGGAGCTTGTTGAAAGGATTGTCAACTGTGTACCTGAGTTGTTATACTTGTAAAATATAGTTGTTTCTTTCTTTTATTTCTTTTCTTTCTCTATATTGATAAGAAACCTACATAACTAAAAAGTGCATTGTGTTTTCGCTGTTTTCAGTCCTCTGTTTTGAACTTGTGTATTCCTTATTCAGAATTTCAAATGAATCGATGAAAAGGCCATCGGGAATTGTACAGGAAAGTTGCTGCTTTCATCCAAGTGCGGCGGCTATTGACCGGTGTATTCCCTTTAAGTCTATTGATTGAGAATTTGGGAACAGTATATATAGACGTCTTTCAGTAAGTTTGATTCAATTACGATCTATTCATATTTAATATACCCTACCAAATCATAACTGTCTTTAGTTTTATATTTCTTCGTCTTCTAATCAGCCAGATACTTATTAACTCTTCATTTATTATACAGTTTGAACGATTAAATATCTACATCATACGTTTCCTATAGACTTTTCTAATGTGTGATTACATAAAGCTTGAAGCCTAAATCTTTCAGTATCTCTATAAAATGCATTCATATGAATTCTTTATTCCGTATACATTTGTGATGTTTGAAAACATCATTTTAAAAGAGCCTGAAACTTCGTAATTATAGATTAGATTTATTATAAATAGAATCTGAATTAAAAGTATTCTTTTGTGATTTATCTGCTAAAATAATCACTGACAATATCTGTGATGTTTTGATATTGAAGGTTTGTAGACTTTCAACGAAACATAATCAAATATTGCATCACTTCATTTTTTATTGTAGATAATTATCATTTCAAAAAATCAATAACAAACCAATAGGCTTTTCGAGCATAAACAAAGATTGGGTATGTTGTAAGAATAATAACATACTGGCCCGGTGTTATAATTTCCATCTTTTACTCTATTTGAATTTTATTTTGAACCCTCTACATAAATTCTATATTGCAATTCCTATCAATAACGAATAGTCTAAAACTACAGTGCTTCAGTCAAGAGAATCAAATCAAAAATACATAGTCAACGCAGGGTATACCTGGTATTTACAATTTAATTTGAATTCTGTAAATTGTCCAATGCTTTGAACATGTAAAGCGGATAGAGATGGAAAATTTGTGTTGATTTTATAATACAATTTACAGACTTATCCAGCT
Source organism: Nipponacmea schrenckii (assembly GCA_030562195.1). Taxonomy (NCBI): domain Eukaryota; kingdom Metazoa; phylum Mollusca; class Gastropoda; family Lottiidae; genus Nipponacmea; species Nipponacmea schrenckii. The sequence goes on from JAUJPP010000007.1 coordinate 31,337,292, forward strand.
GAGACATATTCTCTATAGTAATAAATATTCATTCTACAATTGTATATTCAAAATTTTACTATATCTAAATCTGACTTCGGTAGTGGTTATTGGTTAATTACCCTATTTTAGTGTCGATATAAATTATGAAGAAATTATCTAATTAATTAAGAGAAATAGGTAGATAGATGATGATGATAACGTTCGCTTCCAGTGGATGCTGATATCGCAAAACAGGTAGTTGTCGGTATTCGTACTAGTTAGTAGTTGGATTGGTTCAAGTGAGTAAAGATAAAAGAAAAAAAAGGGGGGGGGGGTTCAACAAAAGGGGAAAACGATGTAACCTGATGTTTCTGCAAAGAAACTTGTAACGGGACAACAAGACCTGAAATCACCCAAAACGACACTTAAATAGTGCAAATTTTGTGAAGACTACTATGTACTTTTGGTATAAATACCTTTCTTTATTTCGATTGATTATTTTCAATACTTCCATAGTGCCTTTTGCTTAACACCTTCACAAGGCTTCAAAATTCTGAATTTGGAACAGTTCTTCATAGTTTTGTAGTTTCAGGCGCACCTGCTGCCTCAAACTTAATATTTCGTTACCCGTCCTAGATTCGCCTTATAATAGTAATACTGGTTATTTGTTATTGACGATCGTGCTGAGTATAAGCCCTTCTCATGGAACAAAGGGTGCACTACAGATACAAATCTGTCATTTTTATCCTCCTCAGATAAAGAGACTAATTGAATTACAGATAGCGCTGAGTGCTAATTAGTCGCTAATATTCAATTAATCCGATAATGGTTCCAATAATATTTATGCTAATGTCTAATCTTTTTCACCTTTGTGTACCTAACTGACCACAAAAAAGCACCAAAACAAAACCAAACAATGTATTGTACAGAGAAATATTTCCCCGACTTTTGTAAACATCATACAAGAATAGTGACTTTTGCCGTCTGTGAATAATTACAAAGATCGTGAAGATGATACAAGAACATTGACTATTGAAGTCAAGATATAAGGACGAAGTTCGTAATAACTTGACAATGTGAAGATGTACGAGTAAGAAGTTAGTAATTGTGGAGTAAATATACAAGATATGATACTGTAAGTGTCAAAGAAACTTGATAATGTAATAAAATGGGATATAAAAATATACCAATTTTAGGAAAATAAAACAAGAAAATTGAGTCGCATATTAATTCCCATTTATAATGAATATAACCAGTGAATATCTATTAAACCTGTCAAAACGAAATAACTCAAATAGTTTAATAGTAAATTCGCAAATTCATCATTTGTCAAATGACATATTAATGCAGATAGTATAACCAATTTTACTATATACGTCAATTAGGCACGAGAAAGACCTACTTATTGCGTCAGACGCTGTAAACGTTAAGAGGATTGCGAGACATTGATCAATTTGACCTTTCCGTACCATGTGCTTCCGGTAATGTGTTTCGACCACAATTTATAACACAACACAATTATAAAATTTCAAATTTTATTATTGGCATAAGGGAACTACACGAAATGTAAAACATAGAAATGACAAAAGGGTGGAGCCCTGTATAATAAAAAATGTGAGTGGGCGGAGCCCTGAATGAGTGTGAGCGGGCGGAGCCCTGTACAGCGAAGCTGTGTGTGTAAGAACACTGACGATTGATAGGTCTTAGTAGCATAACGCTACCTTGAGACATGGTAAGCTAGCTGAATGAAAATATGATCAAAATAAATCTGGAGCTAGTCAAAACCATCGTTTAAACCTCCCCACAATACATCAGTGATCCATTGTTGTAATAGAGCGAAGCTCTTATGTAAAAGAAAATCAGTGAAACTCATACTGAAACCATATAAATCTGAAATAAACTGATAAAATAAAATAAGACCCCTGAACTTTGGGGTTGAATAGTATTATTTAAATTAAGAATACTATAAATTGTCAATTGAGTAGTTCCCAAAGTGTGCACTCAAAAAGTGGAAGTTCGGGAATGGAGGAGGTTTCTGTCTTGAAAATGTAGCGACGAAAATTTGCCGAACTGGCATACAATGGCGACTGATCCACTATGCCAGATCATGTGATTATGGTCAATTACCGTACATCATGTTATAAACAGCGCCTATATACATAATCTTCAATATAATCTGACTTCTTTGACAAAATATTTTACACAATACACCGACAACTTACGACGCATGGACGTTAACTTCGTGGAAGTCTCTCCCTAAAAATCTAAATGACAATAATTGACTGAAAACGATTTAAGAAACATATCGAAACCTTGTATTATTCTTTTACTAGTAATTGTGCTTCGACAAAGTATCTATAAATGAAACGGAAGTGTAAAAATAAACTTAAGATGAATTTAGTGTTTCAGTCATCTGATTGGACAATCACAAAAATTAAATGTTAAATTAAGATTTGATTTCCGATCAGATTTTGATTTTATTTAAGTTACGTTTTGGAGAATAACGCCCAAGAATTGTTATAGATACTCACTCAATGGCACTAAAATAAACTGGCACTAAAATAAACTAGCGCTACAATGACATTGAAACTATTATTTCTTACAGGGCCAATGGAAATCATCTGAAGATGAATTAATTTGTACAGTCTAGATATAAGAGAACAGAAAGTAGAATTCAATAGACAATATCAATGCGGTGAATAACAATTAGCAATAATAAGATCCACACAGGAACCTTTACCGTCGAAATAAACTTTAAAATTAACTTAAGCAATCTCTTAGTCTCAAATAAGTATATTATTTTATTCACAAACCAGTTTCAATCAGATAAAGTCATTTTATTTAAATATCTCAGAACAGAAACATAATTATCATTGTATTCAACCCAGCAAAATAATTCCTCATCGTATTCCGTATACGGGTTTTGAAAAGTTCTTATTTGTGTGACGTTGTTGTGTGGCAACGCCGTATATATGCCTGTTTCAGGTGGCTTTAGGCACAATACGGGTCTTAATTGTTAACAATTAGGAGGTCTTTTAAAGAACAACGTATTTGATTTGTTGAATATTGATCTAAGATCTGACGATATCGTTATGCATCTCCTGTTCTAGAAGTCAACTTTATTTTATATATTTCAAAACTTGAAATCGTAGTCCGAATGCCATGTTCTATTACAATATTCATCATATTCGTCATATATTTCGAAAAACTGAAATCGTCACAGGTTCCTATTAAAAATCTAGATTGTGCAAATTCACATCTTGTGAATGAAATTGAATAAATTGACATCTCTAGGGGATAATATCATGTGTTCTAAATTAGAAAGAGTGAAAATAGACCTATTGAGCCTCTCCTGAAAAGTTTACACAACTGAATCAGAAATTTTAGCAACCTCAGATATTTGCCACACATCCCTCCCCCTTTCGTACGTAAACCTGACTCCGCCAATGTAAGGGCTCAGTACAAAGTTTGTAATAAAAGCTTGATGTTGTTAAGATGCTTGGTAATGTTCTTGCAAATACAACCGTGGCATATATCTATCTGAATCTGGCCCCAGGAGCATTCTTACTAAATTATAAAGAAAAAGGTTAGATGTCGTTAACTGAAATAAGTTAAAGAAAATGATCATTTGATTAAATGTTTTGATTGCCCTGAAGACGTTGGAGTAATCAGAATGACCAAAATATTAGAAATGGAAAGGAATTAATGAAAGGTCGATTGGACGTTGATGACCATTTAATGATCTTGGTAATGACTTCAACACGCAATAACTGTTTGTAAATTTTAGGAAGTAGTTTGTGATTGACAGGTACCTCTCGAGGTACATAGGAAGATTGATATGGCTCTAGTTCCTTAAAGGTGCAATCTATTGGGCAACTGCAAGAGGCGTTGTTAGGCCACTTGAAAGTTTTAAATGGACAGAAACCTCGTAGATGTTAATGACAATGGTTTCGTATAAACTCATTGTTAAGGCTACAAGCAGGCGTTTTTGACCACTGCACATACCACGGACCCTATTCTCGAAAATTTGAAATAAATGACGAGTTGAAATTTACATTTGTTATCCATTCTCACTGGCGTTCTGTTTGTGTGTTTTTTATAATCAGAATTTCAGCTTTCGCATTTGATAAAAAGATATGTTAAAGATCTTGTGATAGTTCGAAACCACATTAGGTAGTAACCCTGACAAACATTCCTCGTTGTACATCGTCTTCTGAAGGCGAAACATCGGGTACATGGAGATACATATATGTTGTTTGATGACAAGTAAAATGAATTCGTTGATACACACGACAGAAAAGTAAGCAAGTGTTTGCTCTTATTGCTGTGACACACAATATCTTTGGGCAAGTTTTAATAAGTACTTTTTACTTGACAGCTCTATCGTTAAGAGTTGTCGGAGAGTTTAATTGCTGGTTTAGGGCCTATGATATACCATTTAATAGGTCGCTTGTTGTATTTGCTTCTTTCTGGAGGAAAGAAGTTTCAGTGGATAACATTGAGCCACCTTAAGAGTTTGAGTTACCAAGAAAATGAGATATCCAGATGGGTGATTGACGGGATACATTCCCCATCCGGTCAGTTAGCGCCTCTGAAATTTAAGAATGTTACAAACTTACTAGTACTGGTGGTTGGTTTTAGCAAAAGTTGCAGGTTAAGTAAATATCAAGGCACATTTTGATAGACTTTGAAGAATTTGTTGTAAATGACAAACACGGCAATGTCTCTTAAAGACCGAGACGCTTTTTTACAGTCAGCAAGAAAGAAATTCGAAGATCATTATAGAGGTATATCTGAAGACTACTCAAAGCGTGAAGGTGAGATACGTTGAGCTTAAATACTCCATATTCATGAAGCGAAGTCTGTTTAAAATAAACGTGCGTTATTAAATATGATTAACCTGTATATGAGAAAGATATTTTTGCAATTAACATGGACTACAGCAGATTATTTAAAATGGGAAATACAGGGAGCATATGCCTATTGATATAATTAATGTCTGAACAATTTACTTAGGAATCTTACGATCATACATATTGTCAATTCAAACAATGGTTCATATAACATTTCAACAATTAACATTGCAACGAGATTTATAACTTGAACTTGTTTCACTAATTTATATCAGATATATTTTGATTGATGAACTAATCTATACCAATCAAGACTTAATCAAGCAATTTTGTGGTTTGTTCTACAACTGGAAGATCTCACCTGTTGAACCTAGATATAAAAACCAATAACCCTGGTCTGGGTTCGGCTCTGGTTTACATCACACATCTTGACAAAATACATCACATCTTCTAGATCAATTTCGGTTCTGGCTAGATCAGTTGTAACAATGGACAAACATTTCAAATTAACATTCAAAGAGTGGATTCTTATCTTAAAATGCAAAACAGTCATTACCATATATCAATTTCAAAGCTTAAAATGAATGGAGATTTACGTCCTACCACAATATTTGGCTGGAAAGAGATCAAACACATATGCTATTAGTGCTTATAAGCCTAACCAAGAATTGCCTTCATTTCTTTAGATCTAGAATACAGCAAGAACGCGATTTTAAAATTTTCCAATTAAATGTTAACAGCTAAAAGTATATCACAATTATAGTATTAGTAACCGTTTAAATACAGACATAAATTTATATGAACAAATGCTAATCATAGGTTTCGATCTCGTTCGGCACCGATAGATCGTTGACCTTGAATAAGTCATCCCCATTCTTATTTCAAGCAGACCCAGCTGTAAATGAGTTCAGATAATCCAGGAAAGATCAATACCAAAAGGTTTTACCAATGACATGCTGGTAGAAAGAATCCTTAACTGTGAACCTAAGATGTTATCGTTGGAAAACGTAGTTCGTTCTTTCTTTCTTTCATTCTTTTCTTTGATATCAGCGAGCATTGATTTGTCACTAAATGCTCCTTAAGGAAATAGGATGTCTAATTAAACTGGACTTGCTGGGCTATGATAGAGAGCAATCACATTAGTACCATAGAAGGTAGTAGAAGTACTTTCTCATAATGGGCTAAATTTGGATCGTACATGTTTCTTTAAAGGAGAGCGAATGGTCTGATACGTTCAGGTTAACAAAAGACTAAAGACTGTTATTTCGTTGGAGTGATGTTTGTCTGTCCTCTTGTCATCGTCACAGTTCTACACAATCTTCCCCTATGTCCAAATCTGTTGCATATTTTATTGCGCTTTCCTTTGCCATATACCGCGTGTTAGAGGCCAATAAGTTTTTATTGCCGCAATCATACAATAGATTTACAATAATTATCAGCATAATAGGAAGTAGGAAGATTAAAGTTAAACACTGAGCTAAACATATAGATAAATAAAAATTATTATGGATAGATGCTTCTAGAATATTTATGTTATCTAAGGAAGGATTATTAACATATACAGATATCACGTAAAATGAAAAAACAACTAAACACCAACAGAACCAGGTAAACCATGGAAGCCAATTAAGAGAGTTAACAGAATGGTAGAATTTGATGAGAGAATGGCTCAAACGGTAGCGAGTTGGATTAGCTGTTCAGTTCCTTCCCATATCTGCACCATTTTCAACCTCATCGTTCATTTAATTAGATAACATGTAGTGATATTTGCATTTAACAAGATTCATTAACAATGAATAAAGTTAACATATTGACTAATCTCAACAATCAATAAATGGTAATAAACAGTAATCGATATGCCGATTGATTATTGGTGATCAATAAACATGCTGTAGTCACGGGATATTATCTATTATATCTCTACCTGTAACATATCCGGCTACAAAAACAGATCATCAGAAATCATGTTATCTAATTTATTATTTCAACAACCGTTTTTTTACCTTTGAATTGGATTTCGCCATTACATTTTTTACAATGCAAAATATCAAAGCATTTTTTAATTGCCATTGAACATTTATTACGCCTACACTCTGAAGGACGTTTGAAATTTCTTTAATAAATTTCGGATACAATATATAAGGTTGTAATTGGATTTCGTCATTACATTTTCACGCTGCAATATATCAGTGCATTTAAAATTGATTTTAGACAAATTGATAGGAAATATTATTCAGTGAATTCCGGTTTCTAAGCTGATACGTAATAACAATTACCGTTTTGATAAACATATTTTTTCAAACTTTGATTTGATTTTGGAATGACGAGATTCCTTGTCCGGTGCGTTCTATCGTGTGAGATAATCGATACAAACTACACTATCGATTATCCCCCTCCGCACACACATTAAGTATAAATACACCTGATACCACTTTCCATTATGAAATACTTATTCACCTATGATTGATATAATAAATTATGCAAAAAAGTGTTCATAAGAAGTTACTTATGTTTCGTCAAAATGTTTTTTTGATTTGAGTTTCATTTTGCGGTTCGGATAAACTTGGTTTACTTTTTCTTTACCTTCTGATCGGGTATTATAGGTCAATTTAATCTCACACCTTCTTGTAATATATAAAACGGTTGATAACCACTAAATATTCTTTTATAGATTTAAATAATTAGCATTGAACCGTTTGATGTCAGAACGATCGGCACTTGCTTTTAGAAATCCAGAAAAAAAACAGGAAGTGATAGTTAACCGAAGCTTATTTCATGTGACCGACACCCAAACGACCGTTGAAGATGACCATAAACTTCTTTTCTAAACACATGTACATTGATATTCATAGACAATTAGAGAAAAGAGAAAGTAATAAGACGGAGATAAGCTTTCTTCCTGGTTGTGGTACTTGTTCAACGACAAGTGGCCTGTATTTTTGTGGCAGTTGAATAGTTTAGTCGACAGTGAGCTTTCGAATGCTAGCCAGCAACGAGTTGGATCGTCGTCTTTTACATAGAAACTTCATATACCACGGTCAGGACTCTCGAAGGTCTACCCTGCAACGTCTGCTTTAAAGCCCTATAATAGAGACCAGCCTATACACTATTCTGTTTCTCATTCTCGTCGATAATTTTGAAGAACTACCGCCATGTGTCTTTTTATAGACAACACACGATTCGAAACAACATATCATAATTTAAAGTTTGATAAAATTACGAAATACTTGTATACACTGTTAAACATTTCGGAGTGTTTAGAGCTACTATATTTCAATGCAGTTGTCCAAGTGTCTAGATGTTAGAATCTATTCTACATCCGCTTCCTTTGCATGTTTTATAACTGTGCTTTTTATATGTTTTGTAATATAGTGTCTATATTTCCGCAAGTTGATTTCATACTTATGTGGCAGGCCCTATCACCAACCAAACCCCACAATACCCGAAATTTTCGTTCCGTGTTTTTTTTCTCTTTTCAAACCGACTAGCTACTAGCCAGTTAATGACTGTATTAAAGTGATTTATCAACATTGCCATAATTAGCCAAATTATTTTTATATTAAACTAAAACTATTAATAACCAAATAAAATAGGATAATATTTATTTTTGACTATTGTAGCTACATGACTCGATATCACTGAGGAATGTCTAAACCAAATCGTGATTGGCCACCTTCCGTCAACTGATGAGTAATACAAGAAATCATTAACGATTGACATAATTACTTGATCTTATTAATCAAATAGGGTAATTAATGTTGGTTTATTTTTAATATTGTACGTGGACGAACTTTCTTGATTTACGACTGTTCTCGGCAACAGGGATAGTTGGTGGTTCTCTTTAAAGACTATTTTACTGTATATAAGTGGTGGTATCTGTTCACGGTGGCTCACATGCGATTTAATTCTGTATTTTATTTTGGCTTAAAAACTACAGAAACAATCACCCAATTCAAGTTTTTAATTCAAAAGAAAATTTTACATAATTTGCATGAAGGTTTTAAATCCAACCTTAATGCTTTTAATTAGAAGATAAACACTTTCTGTTTTAGATTTAGAGGGGGTTTATTCGATATTTAACCATGCTTGAATCTAATGGTATATTCAATTTAGACATGGGCTATTCGGTTTTTATGACGTTAGGTGCAGTATGACGTACACAACAACAAAATGCACGTGCGCTATCGAATGAAAAAAAAGACATCCTTTTTTATCATTAACAAGATTTGTAACTAGTTCGCTGAAATTAATAAGCCAAATTGCAAAGAAATGATGTCAAATTGCTATTAAACCCCATGTATTTCGACCAATCAGAAATCAATAACAAACTTGTTATTTGTGGTACAGTTTATAATAAAAAGTAATTTTCGTCGTATGTGAGCAATTATTCAAATTAACGAAGGCCCCACACGACATGGTATTTTAATTGGTAACACACGTCATTTGCAAAAGCTAAAAATCTTACTTTGAACATGAACTTGGTTGCATGTAAATCTTTGATTATTGGGATTATATAATAAAAAAAAAACTTAAGCAAAATGTAATAATAAAAATATACAACGTAGATACACGTCTTACTTGTACCTCTAGGCACAGTATATTGTTTGTTATGGCACCGGTTACTTGAAATACGATTTGTTTTGTACGGTAACTGTTCCAAACCTAGAGTTTACGCTAACCATGACATCACTGGCTGCTTCACTCTATTCAGCCATATAGAAGTCACGAATCTCTTCCTTTACCTAGACAACGGTGCCGTTACTTCAAATACACATTTTCTTTTGTTACGACACATTGTTGTTTTATATCCTTTACTACCGTAAAATAATCACTTCTTGTAACGTAAACTACAAGAATTTTACAAGGAAGCTCTGGTCAGAAATTACTTCGAGATACTAAATTGCAAAGAGGAAGTTTATTGTGTTAAATAACTAAAGTAAAACTAAAACCATTATCAGAATGAGGAAGTCAAACAGTTCTAATTGCAAGGTGAATATATTGGCGCTTCCGGGTTATACAGCTATAATCCTTAAGCGATATTTCACAGTGTATATTATAACAGCTGTAACAGACTTCCTTATCACGAGAATTGTTTCGAACACCGTATTAAGCGGCATTTATACGACGTATGGTGCGATAAAGAAATCACATTTATTAAATTATTTGAATTAATTGATGATCGGTATAGTTAACAACTGCCCAAAAACGGGATATTAAATCTATGACTTAGTTGAGCGAGAAAAAGCAAAAGATCTTTATTATGTAGGGTACATTTTTATTCCCCTTTCTTATTATCTTTTGTCAATTAAAACAGTCTACTCTGTGAAATATTTGCAAACGCTCTGCAACAGATTCAGTTTTACGGAATCTATCACTGATTGCCGAATGCATTAACTAAAATAAAACCGAAACAAACTAAGTCATTCTATACGATCACCATCTCTTTAACGAAAAAACAATAAAATCGAATAGCCCAATAAAGTCAATTAGCTATTAAAAAGGAGCCGTTTAATCTAACAAAAGACGGATTGGGTAATCCATCACTATTGTTAGGTTCAATGAATTATTCACGTATTCAGTCTCATAATAGACAGATAGGACTAATATAGATACTTAGTCATAAATAAATAATCACAGTGTGATGTAGAAATTCACTATATAGACAATTAGAATGTATACATACTATATACATGTCACTCAAAACAGTAATGCTTTTTTTTAAATTTCTTGTTCAATTCTTGGAAAATTTACGGAAACATAATACTCGTTGCATTTCCAAAAGCAACATTATTAATAAACGACAAAACGTGATGAATGGTTATAGACAATTTTGATATAAACATGTCACTCAAAACAATGATAGAAGAAAATATAACGCTCTTTTTAGATTTCAGGTTCAATTCTTGGAAAATTTACGGAAACATGTATCCGGTGTATTTTAAGGACTTGTATAGTATCTTGGCAATTAATAATCAAAATTTGATGAATAAATTCACGATATAGACAATAGTAATTCATATACATGTCAATCAAATCCATGACAAATTAAAAGTCATTTGTAAAATTTACGCAAGTTTATTTCCGACGCACTTCCGGGAAATCCATATCACGAAAGGTGTGTGACAGACTATAACAGACGTATATCTTCTAAAATCGCGATTGTTTTTGTTAAATTGATGATACATGTTTTGGGTTCGGACTGATCTCTTCTTTTGTCTTTTGATGGGAAAGGGGAGCTTTGGTGTAATCCATTGACCCCTTTACCCTCTGTATTTACGGGTCCAGAAATACCGCTGAAAAGTAGACCAACCTTCCTCTGTGAACTCAGGAAAATTGTACAGAAAAGCCTTTTAGATCCATTTAAAACGTTTTGTCATGTCAGAACGTTATTTATATTCTCAGTACATACAAGAGTGAAAAACGTTCCACTTCGATCTTTTTAAATGATTAATTCTTAATTCAATTTAGACTCTTACATAATACTCAGAACTCTTATTCTAGTTTCATGCAAGAAACATGCTGTAAAAAATGTAACAAAAAGTTTCCGAATATCATAGTTCATGAATGCAAATTAAATAACGGAACAATATTTTATGATATACTACGCATTAGTTTTATTGTACACAAGGTTTCAACAATAAATTTTCACTAGATGATGACAATGTAAATTGTTGAAACGTTGTGCACAATAAAACCCAGGAGTATAAACTGGTGATAACAATGTGAATTGTTGAAACGTTGTGCACAATAAAACCCAGGAGTATAAACTGGTGATGACAATGTGAATTGTTGAAACGTCGTGTACAATAAAACTCAGGAGTAGTATACCAAATAAACTGATGATGACAGTGTAAATTGTTCAAACGGTGTGTGTAATAAAACTAAGGAGTATTATACCATATAAACTGGTGATGACAATGTAAATTGTTGAAACGTTGTGTGTAATAAAGCTAAGGAGTAGTATATCATATAAACTGGTGATGACAATGTAAATTGTTGAAATGTTGTGTGTAATAAAACTAAGGAGTAGTATACTATATAAACTGATGATGACAATGTAAATTGTTGAAAAGTTGATTACCATAAAACTTATGAGTAGTATACCATTGTATTTAATTCCGTTACTTAATCTCTACCCCTAGATGTCTCTAAAGTATTCTGAATGCAAATGGACTTCCATATCTAACAATGCCATGTAATTGGGTCTGTAATTGGGGAAACAAGCATACCAGAATTAGCCTTATTATTTTCATTGTTTATCCTCCACCAATACGAAATTACCCTCACCATGCAAGCCTCTCCGCCCTACAATACTGAAAGTGGGAAACGGGTTAACAATGTTGACAGATTTCTAGCTGAAAAAGTCAATGAACGCATGAATTAAACATAAACGAGGGCACTTTTTTGTGGTTTGACATCAACTTACGTGTTTAGACAAACATGTTACATTCTTTCAAGCTGTTACAGTCCTATATTATTGTCTCTTCAACATGTCGCAAACTATTCATTATTTCTAACGTGTTTTTCTTAAAGCGGCCCAGGCTTGATTTTTAGGGGTCGTTTTGGGCCTTTGTTACATTTAAACAGTCCTCAGAAATACTCAAGCTCTAAGAAAATCGCAAAATACCTTGAAATATACATCAAACAAAAAATTTCACTTTTCATTTTTTTTCCGTGCTGTACGCGGCTGGTCTCCAGTCAGTCTGAAAATTGTGTGTCCTGTTGACAAAGTCTACAATTGAAAAATGCGTTGTAGTCTATTTATATAGATGACCGCTATTGCACGACGGGAAGGATAACTCTTTGATTATCAAGACGAACCGTTTTCCAATATGGCAGGACGTTCGTAATTTCTTTATACATTATGATTTTTCAAACACTGATAATTATGGATACACATGGATTTGAAGGCTCAAATTTCAAAGATAAGCTTTGAATTTTTTCAAAAAGATTCATGTGGAGGTGGGCGGAGATTGCCGAAACAAAAAACATTCAAAACAAAAACCCGATTTAAAGGTCTTACGTGGATTAAAAAGAAACGTTGAGCAATACAGAAAAAGCGGTGGTAAAAAGTATTGGAAAAAAACCCCCAGACAAAATACCGAAAACACGTGGATTGAAAATTACCCAAACCCTTACCAAAAAAAACCACCCCCAAAAGAAAAAATTTCCCCCCTTATCCAAAAAAAAACCGTTTAAACCCTAAAACCACCCCCCCCCCCTCCTCCTCGGTTAAGCCCCTCCGAAAAATCGAATCTAACTACGGACATTAAGCAAATATCAGACCCACTCCACGGCGTTATGTTCCTCTAAGCTGTGACTAGCACTATAAGATTTATAGTCGAAGTCAATTAAAGTGTTTCTCCAGGACATAAACCATTATTGTCATCTAAGCAATGTTAGTTTTTATGTTTCCAATGTACATTGAATCTAATTATGATGAAATGACGGCAGGTATCGATTATTATATGGTGTTTTTAATTACATTTCTAATGAAACATTGTCCATTTTCCACACTCTTATTTTCTTAATGTATCTTACTGCTTTCGTTTCTAATGAAATAATGTACGAAAAAAGGAGCTGTAATTGAAATCTCGGAAATAAAAAATATACAAAAAACAAAACAAAAAATCTAGAATTTTCAGTATCGATCCAAATGTATTAAGTGGTCACGGGATCTATATAAGGATCTCTTGTAGTTTGAAATCGAGAAGTACAAACTCTAAATATACCTAGTTGAATACTGTATGGCTTTGTTCACCACAGAAATATGCATGGATTCGGTGGAGTAAAACACTTCTAGAATTCGGCGTGACATGGCGTTTTGGGTTCAAACCGCAGATTATCCCCTATGTTTCGGATTAAGAACCAATGTTCTGTATGACAGAGCGAGTTGCAACATCCCAGACTAGACTAATTATTTCAGGCGGTCCGCTAGAGCGCTCTGCAGATTCAGATATACGGAAACAGTCGAGGTTTGTCGAATGTAATTATTCAAATATTAACCTAACACGAGGTGGGCTGGATTTCAGTACGACTCTAACAATGAAAACTCACACTTCAAAGACATCATAATGTTGTAAATCAAAATAGTGTTAAACAGGAATAATGTTGTATATTGATACAAACACATTCTAGCTATTAATTTCTACTTTTGTCTTTAATTTATCGATAGTCATCCATTGTATGGAATACAGAAATAAAACAGTGGCGTAATTAGAAAAAACGGAGAGGAAGGGGAAATTCAAACACATGGATTGATGACGTTAACCAAACGTCATAATGACGTTTCATATTTTGATAACGTAACTATGACGTATTTGTAACTTCCGTATTTTGAACTCAACAATTCTGTTTAAAAGTACAATAACAACATAAACTAAAGATTATCTGGAAATATTTTCTTTCGGGGTTAACTTATATTCTGGAGGAAAGACATATAGATCTTACTATTTTTCATTAGAAATCGTTTTTAACCCGACTGAAAAAAACACAATATTCAACAAGAAGGCAAATAGGGCCTATAATTTTGGTTAAAAACACGGAAAAAAATATATTAGTCTAGGTCTAACGTTTTAAAAACAACCATACGTACAACCGTTGGCTCCACTTCCATCATCTAATATCATTTCCGGTTCTAACGGAAGTGAGGTTCTTAGTCTTTATTTCATGCTTCACTTCGCAGTCAATAAAAACTAACCAAAGACAATAATTGCTAAACAAAACACGGACAAATTAAAGTTATATAAACAGCAAATAATTCATTCGATGTTCGCTAGCCCACAGAAGAAGTTGATGTATGTAAAAACTATTATTCCTCTGATTCGACCCTTTCTGTATAAAAATATTTACCCCATTTCATATCATTGACTCAATATAGTGTAAAATATTGGACGTAAAATTCCATTCTATTCCATAAACATGATAGGCTATAGACCAAACAACGTAACATTCCATTTCATTTCATAAACATGATAAAGAACGAAAGGAGCTAGCCATCAATTCCATTTCATTTCATAAACATGATAAAGAACGACAGGAGGTATCCTGCTATTCCATTTCATTTCATAAACATGATAAAGAACGACAGGAGGTATCCTGCTATTCCATTTCATTTCATAGACATGATAAAGAATGTCAGGAGGTATCCTGCTATTCCATTTCATTTCATAAACATGATAAAGAACGACAGGAGCTAGCCACCAATTTCATTTCATTCCATAAACATGATATAGACCAACAGGAGGTACAATTCCATTTCATTTCATTTTGTTCGATGTAAGGACAGGGCTGTTCTCAGAGAATGTTAATGTCTTCGGGCAATTTCATCAAGCATAACCATTGAAAGGTTGAAAGGTGATTTATCGACATAAGTATGTGGAAATTCCAGGCGCTATTTTCAATTGTTTCTTAAAGTGATAATGGGGTGTTAAAGATTCTATTATTGTTGGAGTGAAAAGACCTGAGCAAGTTTCAAGCTGTTCTATGGTAAAGAGCTAAGATAAGACTTGAAATTGCCCCCAGGGGAAAACATTTGATTCCTCTTGAAAATAATTTGAATAGATTTGATTTGGTCTGAAACGATTTAACACAGTGTTCAGTTTAAAGATTTAATCAACTTTACCAAGAAATTGAAAGGTCAAGATACATAAGGTGGGCTCAGTTGAAATAAACAGGTGGCACAAAGTTCAGATAAAGACATCCAAGATGGCCTTAGTTATCAACTGCTAGAAGAAGCTCTAATTGTTCATCATCTTTACAATATCAAGCCATTACGAACGTCGCCTTATACCTTGACTGTTTCATCTTCAAATGTCAAGCTATTACTAACTTCGCCTTATACCTTGACTACAATATCCACCTTTCTTGTATCATCTTCACAATATCAAGCCATTACAAACGTTGCCTTATACCTTTACTGCAATAGCCACATTTTGTATCACTCAAAATTCAGCGATGATCATAGAATACACTGATGTGATTGGATTGTACCTTTGCGAATACAGCTAATCAGACTCCTTGACAGAATATCTGTTATCAATGAGACATAGTATTACAGTCTATCTATGGGTCTGATTAACCACATTAGCTAGCGTACAATCCAATCGAATCAGTGCATTCCATCAATATAAGAATGGTGGCTTTTGCAGTCAAGGTATAAGTTCGCAAAATCTTAGGGAAGATAATTGTCTACATGAGATTCCTTAACTGATATGAAATAGTAGTTTTATGTCTTGAACTTTCTGCTCTATTTTAGGCCAAACCATTTATTTTGTTGATCAGCGGAGACATTGGCGGACAAAGGATTTGCATGTGAGTTGTAGCTATTGGTTTCACAAATTAATTGATTCTTATCCTATCTCATTTAACACATCAAAAACATTAAATAGTTTTTTTTTTTCACAAATCTATATCAGATTTCAGAGAAATCCAATCGTTCCAATTTTAAATTCCATTTGATCTGAAAACACTCTAAGTTGAAATAAATGAGCGTGAGGGAATTTGAAATTGGGTCAGGCTTTGCATGGGAAGTATCTAGCTGTCTTTGTAGTTTGTACTTTGGAGCTCTGTACATCGAACACTAACGATTTAAAACGGAAAGTCTTAAAATGAAAATGTGATTTATCGACAAAGGATTGCGATAAGCTTTTCTAGCTTGCCTTTAACATTTTCAATTGCTCTATTCAAACGGCATTAAGTCAACAAGCTACTGCGAAATGTATAACGTTATCTTTCTTTGATGCTGATTCTATTAACACTTTTAAACTTGAATTAAAATCAGGGTTTATCATTTAACTGAATACTTTTATAAAAGACAGTACATTAATCGAGATATAGATTTTGATTTGGGGCTGAAAGACCTGTGATAGTTCTTGATATAGAAAACTTTAAATTAAGCTTAACATAGCATCGAATGGTAACAGAATCTGCACTTTCAAATTATTCTTACAGTATGCCCAAAATTCCTCATCGGAATATAGTCATATGAATTTATTTTGATATTAATAATATTAATTACTCCGGGATAATTACCTAACACAAAACAAGCAAAGTTTGTCTTATCATAAATGACAATTTTTTTAACAGCTTTTTTTTCTAATTTCAGATCATAACAATGGAAAAATGACCTAGCAGATCTAGACCCTTTCTCCATAAAGTATTTGTTCCACCATAGTTATGTACATCTGGGAGAATCAATTTCTCCCTTCCCCGAAATAAAAAACACTGAGAGGATTTCTCAGGTAAGTCGAGAGATCTGCATCTCGTATTAAAAAGTACACGGTTTCTCGGATTGTAAATTGTTTAAGTGGTAAGGGATCTTCGACCAGGATCAGTGGAGGTCAACACAAACAATACTAGCCATCATAATGACCGATAACTCGATCAGATGTTTTATACGGCGGTCAATGATTGATGATATCTTCTCGTTTTATTTTCACATCAATTATATACTTCAATCTTTGTTTAACAAATAATTTCCATGATTTTTTACTTGTTGGCTTCTAGAACCATAAATCAGAACATTATTTATTCTCTCATAACTTGTAGCTTAAACAGATTCATGTATTCTAGTACAAGTAATGGCAAGGCAACTCCAAATGTTGTCAGTTGGTAAACTCCTGGTAACTGGTGATTAAGGTGCGACCTTGCATCAGACAGAATTCCAACGAAACTGGTTTTACAACAACTCGGTGAACCTGACCAATCGCTGAATTCGAGCAACTTAATTAAAATACATATGTGGCTATATTTTGAGTTTTTGTGGGGTTTTTTTAGGGCGGAGAGGTGACGGATGAAGGGGACACTATTTGACTCCCAGATTTGCATTTGGATCGGCTTCAGCTGACATCATTGGATAGTGTACTACTTTCGAGTAAAGCACACGCGTCTGTCTTGTAGATGACCTTAGTAGTCTGTAACTTTCTTGATTGTCGCAGTCGACTACTCGGCAAATCTTTTAATGATCGCGTCTCTTGATTCAATTGTACACGAACAACACGCCTGATGTAAAGCCACCATAAATGTGAAAGCTTAAGAACCTCTTAATTAAACCCTCCAGAAGTCAAATAAATGAAGGGAACCTTTAGATACAAAATAATGACATTGATATTAATTAATTGTATGCTACCTTTTTTTATTCATAATTGAGATTGACGTAAAGTTTTTCCACAAGGTTAAACAGGAACTTGAGCTCCCATTACTTTCTCAGATCGGAAATTACAGCTCGTGACAATCTAAGATAAAATTATAAGCGAATAAACAGATATTGTTGATTTTAAATGAAATTTTTCAATTTCAAACAAACCTTTTAACTTCTCACGAACTCGTGGGCTGGGTCAACTGAAACATTGGCATCCTTATAACTTAGATTTGTTGCGAATAATATTCCACCTTTGTCGGCTAGAACAGTATATGGTGTTATTTGCTTTGTCGAGACAATGGTGGTCGCTGGTTTCTTTTGGCGAAGATGAATGCCAAAAGGTTTGGCAATCTACATGTATATGTTCCCTTCTTTATTAGGTCTATTGGTAGTTAGATATTTCATTGTGAAGCGACACCCCACCAGCCGGACCACCCTTACCCCCCCCCCCCCACCTCACGTCCTCCCAAGCCAATTTCTTGTATACTATAAGAAATAGTTACATGATTAGGCGCCATATTAAATTTTCACTTTATCTTTTCGTGTTGACCTTTTCCAAGCCTATTAAACCATAATACTATAGACAGTACTAATACCCTGTCGACCATCGCTACACGAATTGTGTCTAACACCCCAATCAGATTAAAATATATTTTATTCGTAAATATTTTGTTGTGGTAAAATGGTATTGATTCAATTTTAAAATTTTTGT